>WOVY01001481.1:0-199768 GCA_013436015.1 Rhipicephalus annulatus
AAACGCGCTGCAGAGGCGTATATAGTGCGCAGTTCTTCGCAGCCCCGGTCGGTGCGCGCCTTTGTTTCGCTCGAGAAATCGAAAACCACCTAGCGGCGCCCCGGCCGCCGCTCTAATCTCGAATCCGAGACGCGAAGCAGTCGCCGACGTTTGGTGATGCTTCCTTTCTTTGCCGCGGTAAGTTACAACCATAACGATCATTCGTGGCGGCCTGATGTGTGGGCCCGTGTTTTGCGGACTCGTGTTCCTCGCGTAGGTGGGGGTTATGCGCGTGGTTTTGGACTCTCGTCGCGTAGGTGTATACGTGCCATCACTCGCATCCCTTCATTGTATTGAGACCTAGATCTGATCGATAGCGTGCCTGGCACTCTTTTACGCCAATATGTCTTTCAGATTCAAGACATTGATTTGGATGGTCGTTTTGTACGTTTTTTTTCTTTTATCGTTACATTGCCATGACCTGAATTTCGTCCGGTTCAACTATTTCGACTGCCGTATCGTTCTAGTCCAGCAGATATTTTGTTGTTGTTGTTGTTGTTGTTGTTGTTGTTGTTGTTGTTGTTGTTGTTGTTGTTGCAGCTGACCGTCCTGCGTACGCGTTGTCTCCGAATTTCTGTCCATCACTTTAGACAAACAAACAAGCAAATAAATAGCGCAAATTAATTATGAACTAGTAGGCAGGGAGTGATTGGGCGGCCTCTGTGACCTCCACGTTCCGCAAGCCTAGGAGAACCTTGCGCTGAAGCTATCCCTACTTCTCCCTATATAGTGTGAGAAAGGTCTTAGCGATGGTGGAGTGAAACGATGGATGTCGACAGAGGTTCGTCGTGTCGTCTGCGACCTCTATTGCCCGAGGCAACGGTGACCGAGCCGTGGAAGTTTCCAAGTGGGCAACATCTGCACACAACGGACGCGTGTTTTCGATTTCAGTCAGAAGCGCGAACACTCCTGAGCTGTATCCGATACACCTCGAATCTCTCAAAGACGGAACACGGCTTGTCGTCGTTTGAAATGGATTCTTTTTTTTTCGTTTTGTGGTTGGGACCGTATATAGCTTGCGAGGTCCCGAGCTTAATCGCCCTTTGTAGTTGTGCGTTCTTCGTTGCGTGGGAAATAGAAGAGAAAAGCGTCCTATAACAAACTGTCTCGCTCTGCGTTGACGCCTTCAGTCCTGTATCCACAAAACATTCTTACGTCACAATTGTTCGTAAGGCAGGGTTCCAGCCAATGCAGATGATGTACATATTATTAAGGAACATCGCCAGCCAATAGCAAAGTTCACTTCCTTAATGCAGAATCCTTGAGTCCAGCTTTTGGAAATATTGTTTCCTCAGTGATTGCTCCACGCCGTTGGCCGTCTGTCTGTGTTTATGCATCTAGCCGTAAGTATAGCCGTTGTAGCGCGCGCTTTTCGAGCATACAGCCGCGTCATCAGCGGAGCAACTGCACACGTACACACGTATCTGTGCAACTTCTCCTGGTAGGATTCCTAACATGTATAAAAGGCGCGCCACAGTTCTTAAGCTTCCGCGAAAACTTCTCCCCTCGTGTATACACTGCTGGTTCGCGCAACTAATCTCACTTGACTTCGCTACAAACTATGGACCCTTACTTTCGCAACTACGCCTGATTGTCTCGCATAGCAACCGACTCTACAGCTACAGGCACATACAGTTACAGGCACATAGAGCTACAGGCACATAGAGCTACAGGCACATGCAGCTACAGGCGCATACAGATACAGGCACATACAGAGGACAGCCCATAATATTGATACGCAACAGCCGGCACAGGCTATCTGGAAGAAAGAAAAAGACGACGTTGGTGGCTGGTTGTTTATGAACTGTCGCCATCTTGTTCGCCGAGCACAGTGCATCGCATTTAATTTATTAAATAAGTTACCCGTACATTATTGGTGGAGGTGGACGACTCCCGTACCTCGATGGAGACGCGCAGCGGTCGCAACACCGGGGACTCTTCGGCTACTTTAACTGCCAATGCCTCATCCCCACCGGTCTCTCGATCCGAGTCGACAACCTACGTCACTCTGCCACCCCTGCGGGATCCTGGAACTTTCTCCGCTGACGGCACCATCGACGTTGACTCCTGGCTGCACCGGTACGAGCGAGTCAGTGCTACTCATCGCTGGGATCCCACGCTCATGCTCGCCAATGTTGTGTTCTACCTCGACGGCACGCCGCGGACATGGTTCGAAACCAACGAAGCCGAAATCACAAGCTGGGATCTTTTCAAATCGAAGATCCGTGATCTTTTCGGCGATTCATCTGGTCGTCAGCCCGCTGCCAAGAAGACTCTCGCCACTCGCGCCCAGACGTCTACTGAATCGTACGTCTCATACATTCTTGACGTCTTGGCGCTTTGTAGCAAGGTCGACCAGCGCATGTCAGAAGAAGAAAAAGTTAACCATGTCCTCAAAGGGATTGCTGACGATGCCTTCAACCTGCTGATTTTTAATAATGTCACGAGAATCGACACGATCCTGACAGAGTTGCGCCGTCTAGAACAGGCTAAAGCCCGCCGCGTCACCCACGGCATCACGCGCCTGCCGAACACAGCTGCTACTTCCTCTTGTGATGACTCCGTCCGCCCACTTCCCCGATGTGACAACCTTACCCGCATCATTCGTCGTGAGGTCGAGGCAGCCCAACCAGTAGCTACTCCATTTCCAACGCCTGATCCTTCACCGACCACTATCTCACTGATACAAGCCGTCGTTCGTCAAGAATTATCGAACGTCGGCCTACACTCCATTCAACCAGTCTACTCTGCCGAGCCTTTTTATCGTCGTCCATCCGCTCCTCGATTTGCGTCCAACTACTCTCGACAGCGCAATTTGTCCGAATGGCGTACACTGGACGACAAGCCCATATGCTTCAACTGCCGACGTGTCGGTCACATTGCTCGCCACTGCCGCAATCACTGGGCTCCGCCGGCACGCTATGGGCCTCCTACCCAAGCCCCTTCTGACCACCAGTCGTCCTCAACATTTGATTTTGGTTCCCCTATGCCGACCACATCCTCCGATTCTGCCGCACCTCTGACGAGACCTCGCTACGCCCGCTCACCATCCCCTGCTCGCCGTCAATCTCGTTCGCCCCCAAAACGCCGTCCTGCCTCTCCGACCTATTCGCAGCGCCCCCGACCGGAAAACTAGGCAGTGCAGCTTCTGGAGGTGAAGCTGCATTGACGACGACCTCTGCAAGAAATCCTCGTGTAACATTACCGACCACCCGGAATCTGTTGAACGTTACTTTAGACAATGTACATGTGCGCGCGTTGATCGATACCGGCGCGCATGTGTCCATAATGAGTGCTGCTCTTCGTCGCCGCCTAAAGAAAGTTGTCACACCCGCCTTGAACCGAGCCGTCCGAGTCGCCGACGGGGGAACTGCCGCGATTATTGGCATGTGCTCTGCCCGTGTGACTATTGCCGATAGAAGCACTGCTGTTCTTTTCACCGTTATAGAAAATTGTCCTCATGAAGTAATTCTAGGCATGGATTTTCTAATCGCTCAACCGCTCTCTCTGCTCTTCCCCCAGTGTATACACATGGACTGCGCTCCACGACAAAACGAGAGAGGGGGTCATTAGACACTTGCCAGTGCTTCACCCCTGAGGAAGGAACCAAGTCGGTTCCGAAACGTCTGGTTTCTTCAAGACTTTTGGTTGGAGTCTATATCATCTCCCAGACTCTACAGATGCGTGGCTAAATCTTATTAAGGGGCACATGTGTTTCGCCGAGGCGCTTCGTCGACTAAATTGCCGTTTGTCCTGAGCGCGCTAGCCGGAAAGGACAAACCACTATAGCCAGTAGATTTTGCGACTGCTCTTGGCGACGATTACGCTGCCTCGCATGCAGTCGTCCGGGAGTTTTCGGCGCTTAAGAGGATGGTGTCTGTCATTCCGCTTTCGAGGTTGCGGATATACTCGTTGCGTTGAAGTTCCGGAAAACCGGACGCATGCGATGAATTGCCGAGAAGCAATGGTTGTCATGGAGTTATGCCCGCCAACTTTTTCTCTGTGCGTGCTGCGCATGGGCACCATGCTTCTGCGGGCCTTTCGCTGCACGTTCGTCTCTCATAGCGTACACAAGGAAAAAACGGGCACTCGCGTTTAGTTTGATTGCCCGCATGGCACGACGTAAGTTAAACTGTCTCCCATTTGGCGCCCTGGCAGGAAACGATGGTTTTGTTGGGTGCGAATATCTCGCTCACAATGTTGTATCTGGGCATCGGCGCGGCTTGTGCGTCAGCACCAAACCAATATCGAGTTTTTCAGACCGATTCCTCGCCCACCGCAGCATTTGTCTTGTCTATAATTACACGTAGTTCCTTACTAAAAAAAGTAATCTTAACTAAGGTTAGCGTTACCCTCGCCTACCGCAGCATTTGTCTTGTCCATAATCACACGTAGTTCCTTACTAAAACAAGTAATCTTAACTAAGGTTAGCGTTACCCTCGCCTACCGCAGCATTTGTCTTGTCCATAATCACACGTAGTTCCTTACTAAAAAAAGTAATCTTAACTATGGTTAGCGTTACCGATTTGAGAGGTAATCGATCGATGATGAAGCTATCGAGTATTGAAACTGAATAAAGGGATTAATCACGGGTAAATGCTTCCATACTTAAGTCTGGTTGTAATATTTTATGATTGTTCTCAGTCTATTTTTCGCATCATTCATCAAGCCGAACGACCGTGAGCTAGAGTTTGAGCCAGCTATATAAAGCACGAAGAATTCCTAAGCGCGATGGATCGATATAGATCCATCGCGCTTAGGCATGATATAGATGGTGCTCGGACGCACACCTTTATTGGTGTTGCTCTTTTCGCCAAGCAGTGAGGGTCGCCTATCTTGCGTGCGTTTTATTTCCTATTTAGCGCGTCGACATGGATGACACGGCGTTATATGCCAGCCCGTGCACGACGTAGCTATAGCGTTCATGACGAAAAAAAAAAGTATTTGATGCGCGGCGGCGTAATGAAAGGCAATGCGCGCGTAACGGTTCTTCTTGCTTGGGTACCAGATACATGAAGGAACAAAAGCATAAAGAGAACCACCTTAGCCACGTCATGCTGTCAGCCTTGCGTAGGCGAACGCTTCGCGAAGACCGCTTGCGCGGTTATCCCAACACTTGACTTTTTGCTGCATGCAAGATCACGAAGAAATTAGATTTGCCAATACTACGGAGATTGGAGCGCGCGCAGTATACCTGTCAAGCGCAATCGCTTGTCCGGCAGGCTCACGTAGAAATATATATATATATATATATATATATATATATATATATATATATATATATATATATATATATATATATATATATATATATATATATATATATATATATATATAAACAAGAGCATGTCAGCCGGCAGTAACATGCGTTGTGGTGCTTTGATCACGTGTTTGGCCGAATAAAAGCTTCACTCGAATTGCCCAATACTCTCTCCTAACTTCTTCCTTTCACCTTGACCAGATACATCATACCCCCGTATTCACAAACGCTCCTCGACTCGACTTCCACCCTTCACTTGACAGAGTTGAGCAATGCGCCACTGCTCAGCTGAAAATGACGTTGCACTACTCAAGAATCGCAGCAGATTATCGCTGATATGCAGTGACTTGCCGTGCCTAGAGAGGGCGTTACCATCGGCTTTCTCAAGTGAAGGTGAAGCGTTGAGTGAAGGGACGTTCTAGAATACGGGGGATATGCACCCATAAGTGTGAGGAATTGGAGGCGTGCTGTCCGCGATTTTCCATTCGTTAGCGCTTTTTGGCGGTGCACGCCCAGCCGCGCCTTCTTTGATGGCAACAATTTTCGCTTCTAACAGGTGAGGCGTTTTTGTGAACGCGGGCCCAGATGTCGGGACGGCGCGTTTCTCCACTCGAGTCCGCTGGCGTATAGTGTGGCGGTTGCGGCGGCGCTCGGCTGCTGCCCCGAAGGTCGTGCGTTCGATCCCGGCAGCGGCCGCGGTCCTATTTAGATGGAGGCGAAACCGTAGAGTCCCGTGTAAGAAGAGGCCCGTGTACTACGCGACGTCGGTGCATGTTGAAGAACACCGGACGTTCCAAATTTGCGGGGCCCTCCATTACGGCGTCGCTTATAATCCTATGGTGGTTTTGGGACGTTAAACCTCAGATGTCATAATGTTATTATTATCATTTCTACACTCTATGACGCCGTCGCGCTTTCCGTCGGTGTTCGCCGCTTCACGCGGCTTTCCACGGCGGCAACGCGATGCGCAGCCGTTTGGTTGGAGGAAGCCTCGGCCGTGCTGCTACGTTCCTGTACGCCCCGTGTACGCGCTGACGCCTTTCGGCTGCGGCACGGGCACTGCTTCCTCTGGCCGGGCTATTTTTGCTCGCGCTGCTGACCTTGACGCGTGACGTGTATTTCTTTCTTTCTCTCTAGCGCTCTTTCTCTGCCCGCTTTCCTCTTTCTTTCTATGTGGGCGAACTGTCGTTCCCGTCGTCACCGACGGTGGCTCCGCGCGCGTGGCGCAATGCGCCGCCATTCGAGTCGTCCTCGCCACGTATATGCGTACTACTACTCCTCTCTAGCTCTGTTAACAGTTCCGTGCACCACTGTGGAAGACGCACGGGTGCCTCGACTAATCAGGAGCGTGAATCTATTCCGCGAGCGTCATCGTTGGCAGGCTGCGGAACATCGACCCTCTATATATGCACGGAACTATAGTGCGACGGAGCGTATGTATACGTGGAAGGCCAGTGTACGGCGCGCATCGCCCGCCACGTAGTACTAAGCGACGACGGCCAGTGTGGTGTTGCATCACGCCTAACATCGTGTCGTCGCGTGCGGATCGTGTCGCACATGCAATGGCGTCGGTGCCGTTCGCGAAAAGCTGCGGCATCATTTCGGACGGAGCTTGGGACTATACCAGAGCTTTTACAACTCTGCGTGCGTCGCCTCAAAGTGTAATATAACCAGCGCCCTAATGCTGTTGTGCCACTGCACACTCTCTCTACGTAGTCGATCAGCGTACTGTTGTGACTCGGGGTGCTGAGTCGCATCCCACCGTTGCCGACCAGTTGTTGCGAATTCCACCGCTAATCACCAGTTGTTGCGGCTCGGGGTGCTGAGTCGTATCCCACCTCTGCCAACCAGTTGTTGCGGGTCGGAAGGAAGGTCGCTGGAGGATACGAAAACAAAACCCGGTCTCTTGTGGTAGCGTGGTGTACCTTCGGTTTGAGGAAACGAGCGCTTACAAGATGGGGATACCAAAAAACAAACAGGTTTATGGCACTATTTACACTTATTTACAGCATGGTAGGTTAGGAGTTCACAAACCACGAACGTGGTGGTTAAACCGTTACATGGTTCAGAGCGACGTCCAGCACTCTGCCGCGTCGTTTTATGCCCTGTCGGGCTCCTCCTCTCCGAGTCGAACACCAATCACGCACACACAGGTGAGGGGGGGGGGTGAGCACGCAAGGTCCACGGGAACACTGCACTGTGGTGGCGCCAACAGGGCTCTTCCTCGTCGTGTGTGTCGCTCGCTGGTCGAGGGGTCCCAAGCTCCGAACAGCAGACATCAAACGGTCCGCCAATCTGTCCGCTCAATTAGCAGGGCACTTTGTGGCGGCGGACGCCGTTTCTTCAAAGGAAGACGCTGTCTTTGTTGTCCTTTCTGGAACCGCTTACGGCGTCGTGGCGACACGACGTCTCATCCTCCGGCCAGCAGGGACAATACCTGCAGGTATAGGCAGCCGGCCAGTCGGCTACTTGTTTGAGGATTAAAAGAGCGCCGCTCCCACGTCAGCTCTCGACGCTGGTTCCAAGAAAACCGGGGTTCCAGGCGTGGGAACGCTGCCCGGCTACCCTTCTCAGCGACAGCATGGCGCCTACCGATGGCGGTCATAACAGTACTAGCGTCACCACGAGCAGTGGTGGCGCGAGCCAATGGCTTCAGCGTCGATTGCCAAGTTACAGGGCATGCCGTCCCAGAAAGCAATGACGCCATGTCACGCACGTTTGCTCTATCAGCCGGCGGCCAAGTGTTTCGTACTTTAAGAAAACGCGTTTTTATATTTTTTCGTTTTTTACAGGAACTTTCATGAGGCAACTGGAACTTCTTTAATCTCATTTCATTGGCGAGCTTCTGGTAGCCACCTTCCGGGCGATATTATTGTACGACTTGTGGTGGAATCTTAACAGCGCAGAGTATATAGTCTCACGCTAGTATAACACAGTTCAGTAGAATATAGTATAACGTAGAGTATAATATAACGCAGTTTCATAGTATCAAAACAGGTTCTCTTCTGCTAGAAGGAAGGAGGCGAACAAATGTTGGAGGACAAACTCAAAGAACATCAGTTGGCTAGAAATACGAAGTAAAGGGTAACGTCACGCTGCATTACAAGTTAACTGGTCAGTGGTCGCTGTATTCTTCCAGCTTGTAGATGCAAACTCGGTTTACTATCAAGCATGCTTCAGGGTTACCCGAATATTACTTTAATAACTTAATTTTTTACGTTAATTGTGTGGAACGTGGTGACATAGTGTCCTTGTTGCCAGAATTTGATTTACAATCAATCGCTCAATCTATCAATTACACTGTTCTGATAGCTATGCATTGACTGGCATAAAATGGAGACACGTAATGAGAGCAGTAAGAATCAGGTGGCAGGCGTGGGTGGCCTGAGAACGAAGGAGCGTCGAATAAATCATTGTTGGTCGATTGATACTGGCAAACTTGACAGCGAGGGATCTTCATCATCTCTACAAAATTATATTACATTAACATGTCCTACTCGAGCAGTAGAGTTGGTGATTGAATACGGTATACACAAGCGCACTTTCAGCCAGACACTAACGCATCCGTTAATCTTTAGTTGTTCTTTCGTTATTTCGAGAGTATTTTTAAAGCTGTATTCGCATGAATGTAACTTATGAGTCAGCTGAAAGCATGAATGTCTACGCAGCGTTCTGTTTGGTTTATGTCACTGGACAACAACAACAACAACTACTACTACTACTACTACTGCTATTATACTACTACTACTACTACTACTACTACTACTACTATGCGTATATACGTACGCATACAAAATGTATATGTATTTTTATGTGCATTTGACGCATATACTGCTGCTGTTGATAGCAATAATGATACTTGCAGCAGCAGTAGTAGTATAGTAATGATACTGCTACCATTTTCAACCACTGCCCATATGTTTGGTTGTGAGTGCTATCGGTTCCTTGTCGAAACACTGCCTCAAGCGACATTTTTTGTTCCGTCTCCTCCAGGCTTCATTTTCACCTGTACTTCTGACTTGTTCAACTTGCATACGTGACAGTCAATATCTGTTGCAGTGTTCTAGTGCTCAGTATTCTGTACTGGCAGCCAGTGACTGTGTTTGTTCACTGTAATGACTCACATCTCCGCTAAGAGTAAAAGAGTATTTCGCCGAAAGCGTACATCGCGTTACAGCGTTTGCGGCGCGGCAAATCGAGCTGCTCCGTCAGGCGTGCCAGGAGAATGTTTTTACGTAAACACGATCACGAAGGACGTGTGACGCGCATTGACCCGAATCGCGCGGCCAAAGAGCTCGCTCGGCGTTTATCTTCGCGTCACGCGAAACCTCATTTGCATTGTTAGGTACTCGCACGCGCAAGCGCTAATCTTATCCGATACGTCAACGATCAGCCTTTGTTTGCTCGTAAGATCGTGCCTCGCTTTGTTTCAGCGCTCCCGCCACCATTTTCTCTGCGTGCGTTTTATTTTTAATGATTTACTGCACGCGAACGTAAACGTTAAACAACAACAACAACAACAACAACAACAACAACAACAACAACAACAACAACAACAAAAGATTTCCGCCAGTTCCAAGCCCTGAGAATCGTCGGGCAGTGAAGCTGTAAAAGAGCGAGTGCATGTGATCGAGCATCGTCATCGTAACCTGCTCGAGCGTCAATGTCACCATAATCATTTTATACATTTGTTCACTCCTCTTCTGGTCATGTGACATGCGCGACCACGCCCACCACCATTACCACCACCACCACCACCACCACCACTACTACTACTACTACTACTACTACTACTACTACTACTACTACTACTACTACTACTACTACTACTACTACTACTGCGACGACGACGATACAGACTAAACTCAAAACAGCTTCGCGAACGCGACGGTGCTGTTTCTCCACACTTACCTCTCGGTAAACCGGTACTGCTCAATTATCGGTGCAACGGTCCTCCTCGCTGGACCAGTGGCTAGGGTGCTCGGCTGCTAACTCGAAGGTCGCCGGTTCGAACCGAGCCGCGGCGTTCGCATTTCTATGGAGGCGAATGGGTTTTGGGATGGAAAAACCCAACATATTAATATTATTATTATTATTATTATTATTATTATTATTATTATTATTATTATTATTATTATTATTAACCTCAATGCATGGACTGTCACAAACGACGAAATGGCTTGCATAGCTGAAGGGGAGGGGGGGGGGGAATTGAAACGTCCCATAGAAGTAGTCGACGCGCGTGCAGCAAGTCGCATACAGCTTGACGCAGCCTAGTAACACATGCAATGTCGGAGGGCGGTCGCCGAACAATGGAAGTCGCTGTCGTGCGGCTGCATACTTGCCAAATGCACGTGGGGAAACTCGACGACACGTATCGCGCGTGCTTGGTTGCCTGGAACCGTAAGCACGCCGTTCACGACAGCCTGTGCACGTGCAAGCTGATCCGCCGCGTTGAACCGTCGGCGAGGTGTCGCTTCACCGTTCCGCGAAGTCTATACACACGCACTCTCTTTGCACTCTTCTCGCTGGATTACGTCATTGGCAGTCCTGTCCATTGTTTCCCACATGAAGCCTTGGTGCCGCTTTCGCCTTTCTTGTCGCCCGATGCGTCTCCGCTGTGACGTCTGTTATTCCGTGGCACCGAGCCCGTATCGGTGGTTTGTATATGCTTTGCGCCCGAGTGCGTTGCCAGAGGTATCGGTCCAGGCGTTGCTTAAGGCGGGGGAAGTGTTTCTGTTTATAAAAGGGAAAAGAAGAGAAAAGTGAGTCCCGTGACTGTCTGCATCAGGGTACGACACCTCAACAGTAGCTCACAAGGGATGGAGGTGAAGAGGGATGAAAAGGATATGGTTAAAGGTAGAGAGAGAGAGAGATGCGCTGAGACAGCGAGTGAGGACATATCGAGGGATAGGAGAAGGAAAGATGGAAACATGGTCACAGGAGTCCGAGGACGGGGCACCACTTGCGAGAGCTCCTGTCGGCGTCAGGAGATGGCGTAGGGCGAGCCCAGTCGGCCAGAGCTGCGCTGTCGTCAGAGATCGGCATCGGGAGATGACGCAGGGCCAGCCCAGTCGGCCAGAGCTACGCTGACGTCGGAGATCGGCGGAGACGACCGGCCATGGTGGCTATAGCTCGGCGGCTATGTCACTGACCGTGGCACCGCGCCCGCTAGGTCGCTGGTTCGATTTCCGCGCGCAGAGTTTCCATGAAAGCGAAATTCAAGAACGCGCACGTGCTTTTATGGTAGATTTTTGCACAGTAAAATGAAACGAAAAAAAAAAACGAAACTCGGTGGTACCGCAATTAGGGTACTCGGCTGTTCACCTCTGCCGACCGTGGTTATGGGCTTGGCTGCTATGGTGATTCGCTGCAGTTTACATACCTATTTCATTACCCGTTTTTTTTTTTTCGCATCGATTAGCGTAATTATGGTGTTCCAATGAAGAGAACTGCTTGTGCCCATTTCGCCTTTCTGTACTTTGTGTACCATGTTTGCCGAGCCCGGGGATACGGATCCGCCTGTCAAGCCTGATCTACGCCTTTTTTCTTTTTTTTTGCATGTACCCACCAGGCTTCAGTGAGTGTCCTTGGAGCTGAAATAAAGCAAATTCCAATTCCAAAGTCGCGGGTACAATACCAGCCACGGCGGTTGCAGTTTTGTGGAGGAGAAATGGTCCGTGTACCATGCGATGTAGGTGCGCTTAAAAAAAAAAAAGCATCAGATGGTTGATATTTCTGGAGCCCGGCCTCCACTACGGCGTGCCTCAAGACCAGATCGTGATTTGCACACGTGAAACCCTGATAGGGTACCAATATTGCAATGCGCTATGGTGAATTTATACACGCTTGCTTGCCGTCAGCGAGGCCGAAATCTGCGGTTCTCATTTGCATTACGTCTGCGTCTTGCATAATTAACTCAAATACCTGTTCTCACATATCTGCGCTCTGGATCGCTCGCAACATCTCAACCGTATGCGATTGACGGGTCACGTGTTTTCCTCAACGTATACCTGTTTGCGCAGACTGCAGCCTTTGACGTCAGCGTTTTGTTTAATTAACGGCGATTGGTGGGTGATGTGGCACTTGTGATTCCTGCGGGCCTAATTCTGAACGAGACTATGTGAATCTAGGAAGGGTCGGTACGCAAAACTTGGCTGTGATGGCGTATGCGAAGAGCATGTGAAGACATCATCTTTATCGCAATGTTTGTTGCACTGTCGACCTCATCGCTACTTTCTTCAGCTGCGTCTGAGAGCTTGCTTTGGCTAAACAAGGTAATTCGCAAATAGCCTGATAAGGTTCCGGCGAACGCCAATTAACGAGCTTCTAGTATCTCTCGTGTTTACATATGTAGGTTTAACCAAGGGCATGAGCTATTTCTTGTTTCGCCATGTGGAATGATCGCTTTCTGAAAGTCAACTTACATGCTCTAGACGGCTGTCTGTGGGCAGCTTGTTTGTTTTACCCGCAATCTCTACTTCAGGTATGAACAGTCTATCGACAACATGAATAATCGTACAGCTATAGGTGTTTGTTTCGACAGTGAACGAGCATTGAATTAAGGCTGATTGGAACGTCAGTAGCTTACTGCTCCGAAAGTGGAAATCTAGGATGTCACATCGCAGATGAAGAAGAGTGTGGGATTGCCAAAAGCATCTCTGATAGCCGATATTTATTTAAATGAGGTCATGAGAAAAGATAGTTGCTACAGTATCTATCTTAATATCTGTTCTTATTCACAGTAATTCGTGGCCTTAAGTAAAGCGTCGTATTTTTGAATGTGCATGCCTAAAAAGCGTTAGCCTTGTTTCGTGCCCATCTTTACCAGCAATCCGATCGACTTTTTTTATTTTCATGCTTTCGCTAAAAGAAAAAGAAAGGCCTTGATATATGGAGTTGTAAAGATCGTCCGCGTTGTCCATATGTTTTGTAGCCCGAATTTCTACGAGAACGGCTCTACGCTAACGAGATACATCATCATTAAGAGATTTATGGTTTCGTCGGTCTGCAAGCGCTCACGCATGAATAGTCACCAACCTATTATGCGGCGCAGGCGCAGTTTTTCGAACCTACCGTGAAACCATCGTCGGGTATGGCCTTTCACAGTACACGCGTATCTGCTGTATATATATATATATAATGACTCGTGGCTGAACCTCACGACTGAGCGTATCCCCCGTATTCACAAACGCCCCTCGACTCGACTTTCGCCTTTCACTTGACAGAGTTGAGCACTGCGCCACCACACGGCTGAAAATGACGCTTCGCTGCCCAAGAATCGCAGCAGATCTGCAGTGACTTGCCGTACCTAGAGATGGTGCTCCCATCGGCTTTCTCAAGTGAAGGCGATGCGTTGAGTGAAGGAGTGAAGTTCTAGAATACGGGGGTATATTTTGCGTTTACTGCGGCCCGCGTTCGTTAAACGCTAGCGAAGCACTCACTATCTTTGGCGAAGCCTGTGCGTGTGCGATGGCGCTCGTTTCTGCACGTCCTTCTGAAGGTAAACAATCCTCGCCACGTCCACGAGTCTCGTCAGTGGCCCCGGCCGTGTCGCAATCCGCAGCGTTTACGCCTTTCCGTTCCGTTGAGGCAGGTGCATGAGGGCTGTTTACCGTTCCGTATACGTAAGAGAATCGTTGAAGATACGACTCCTGTGCAATGCTGCACGCAACGGCACGGCCGTCTCTGAAGTTGAGCCGAATTACAAGGAAACACGTGACTGTGACACCAAAGCAAAGCACCAAGTCAATTTGGTCTTATGGCTTACTAATTTAAACTCTTCCTTGCCTAATTTTGCTATCATTTTATCATTACTACAGTAACCATAAATGAGGTGTAAGCTTGATTTTTAATTTGCCGCCATCATTTGCAATCTGAGTTTCAGCGTGGCGACGTGGATTTTAGTGCATTTTCTCGCGTCATAGCCCTTATAGCAGGTGCCGTGTGCATCTATGAGAACACGTGTAAATGCTTCGGGCACTCCAAGGCCGCCTCGCCAGTTGTAATATATTTCCCGCTAGCTATCTTTCTTACCGCGCCTTCTGGCAACGAGAGTGGTATTCTTGCTGCTGGGGAGGCGTAATTCAGAGATGTCAGAAAAAAAAAATCGTCCTCCTATTTAGTCTCCCATTGAACAAATGAGGGAAATGAGGACGAGACAAGGAATGCTTTGAAAAGCCCGTTAAAACCGCAGCGGCGTTAAATAGCCAGCACTCACTCAACGGCAGATTGCGGCCGTCGCTATCGGCAGTCGGAACACTCTATATCCAGCTGACAATCGCTTTTATATCTCTCTTGGTAATCTCATGAGCGCGCAATTAGAGTGAAATTTGACACACATCCACTGACGATGTTATTCGAAAGTTTAAGTGGCTTACGAATAACTGCAGTGTGTGTGTGTGTGTGTGTGTGTGTGTGTGTGTGTGTCTGCCGAATCGCGCCACCGTAATTACTTTTCTAACATGAATTACCAGCTACAACCAAACAGAAAGTTTTTTTTTCTGCCCTTCCCAGAACTATGGCTTATATAAGCATACCACGCCTCATACCCGGGAAAATTCACGAAATCGATCATTTAGAACGTAATAGCCATTGAACCATTATTTTGTGTTTGGGGATACGGAGAGTTACGGCGCATTACCAACGCAGGATGTCGCGGCAGTGCCTCGAAATATCCGTGTTGTTGTGTTTGCGTTATGTCGTTACTGTCGATGCTGGGGTAGATATTCGCGGGCACCGCGGCCCAACGCGTGAGACACATCCTCTCGTTGGATGCGATAATAGTCGGATGTTGTTCTTACTTTTTTTTTTCTCCTTAGTCTCCATCCACCCGTGCGTGCATCGAGAATGCCGACATGAAAAGCGTGCACCCGTGCGCACATCGTGTCGTTTATTTCGGGGCCGGCATGTGGCCCCGGGCACGTGAAACGGCGACGTATTTTTAGCCTTTCCTTTGCGGTGCGTACACGGCGCTATACACCGCGCATCCCTGCTGGGAAAGTTTATTTTCTCACCGCAGGCACTGTGAATTCGCCTCCGGCAGCTGGCAAAGAAAGCAGCAACACGGTTTGCTTTTGTCATATATATATATATATATATATATATATATATATATATATATATATATATATATATATATATAACGTGTTCGATGCTTTAACCACTGAGCTATCACGGCGGCAGTGGTTGGAGCATAGAACGCTGTTGAGAATCTGCCTCCGTGGATCCCACCGCTGCCACCACTGTTGAGAAACGGACCGATCCCGCCGCTTCCACCACTGTTGCGAACGACGGGCCGATCCCGCCGAAGCCACCACTGTTGCGTAGCGTATGTTTATCAGCTCGCGACTGCTTCTGCGCAGAGCTGATAAGACGAGCGGACGAGACGATGGTGAGTTAAACAAGGTTTATGTACAGCATATATACAGAAGCGTTACAATTTCGGCACTGGGGCCGACAGAGACTCGAAAAGCCGAGCTCTTTTCTCTAACACATAGGTCAGCTTTTCGCCTAAAACCGCCGACTCACACACATGCCGGCTCTCCGACACGGGGCCTCCTCTCACTCACATAGGACCGCCGATCGCGACGCGCCGCAGGGCTTCTTTTATTTACACAGGGTCCAACCAAAATGTCCAATCAGAGGCGCCGCTTTGTCGTCAGGGCAGACTCCTCCAATGGCGCGCCGCGCCATGCGTCAGACCACCAGGCACGCGGCCGCCGGCTCGCTGTCACGTGCGCCGCTGACTCACTGCACCTGGGCCAGAGGGCGCCGCGCGTGTTCACGCCGTTGAGATGTTCGCGTCGGGCGGGTTGCGGCTGGCCTTGACCCAGATTGCCTTTTTCCGAGGCACGGACGTTTGACGAGGACTCGCTGGCATAACAGCACCCCCGCCGCCAGACAATGCACCGGAAAGACGAGCTGCTTCCACGGGGCTCGGATGTCAGGTGCGCTCGTCCGCCAAGTCCCTCCAGGTTCGCCTCCAGGGCCATGGGGAGAATACAGCTCCAGACTGTTCCGGGAATACAGCCCATTCTTGACTACGGATCCCAGCTCCACTGGCTTGTCGCCACAACTTGTCGACCAGCTTCACTCGTCTCTTCTGACCATCTTCGGCTTCAGCACTTGTCGACGATTCTGCAACTTGCCAAGACCGGATCGACAACAGACAACACACGACACACGCAAGTGCCCTCGGTCACCCGACAGAACACCAGACAAAGTATAGTACAACATATACCTATCTACGTGTCTATCGGAATTTTGTTCCCTCTACATCAAGAGGCACATGTGGGACACAAGACTCTTAAAGTAAGAACTTGAATTTTTCACAATTACAACAACGCAACGAATTAGAATACCACAAAGTTGGCCCCTTGAGATCACTCTGAACGAGAGCGCTCAGCCCAGGTCGTGATGAGGTCAAAATTTTGCCCCGAATCGCCAGCGAGAAACCGAAAGGTTGAGAAGTTACTAGCTGGAACGCACCGCTCAATGCACCTGCATTAGCGTTTACCTTTCCTTTTTTTTTTTTTTTAACGAACGTCAAAGTTGTGCTGTGGAGCAACATGCTCCACTTCAGTAACCGGCCACTTTTAGGCGGCGATACCTATGCGGCACCAAGAGCGGCTCACACTTGCGACGTTCCACAAGGGAACAACGATACAGCTTGCTACTGATTGACTCCTCACCGCTTAGCTTGATATCGTGTTCGATCACCGTCGTTTCTCCGGGACGGTCCGACAACACATACCCAAACTCGGAAACAGTCTTTCTCAGGTCCTCTTTCTCAGGTCCTCCTTCACTTACGCTAGGCTCTAGGTTTATCTGCTCCCGGATTACTTTCGATCCCCCTTCGATTACCTCACTCGAACTCAAAATTTCTGCTTCCTCTTCCTCTGAAGCACTTAAAAGTAAATTTACGACTGCTTTCAAGTTACTGTGATAAATTTTGTTCGGCCGCCTTCCTAATTTCTCTTCACAATTGGTATCGGAAAGCTTCGATACTACTTTGGCGGGCCCTTCCCAATCAACCTCAAGCTTGTTCCTTTTGGACGGCTGCAGCAGCATTACCTGACTTCCTACTTCAAAAGCACGCTTCTTCCCCGATTTCTCGTAGTGCTCCTTCGACAGCACTTTTGCCGCGTTTTTCTGGCTTTCCACGAGCGCTTCAATCGAGAGATCCTCACGCTGCCCTCGAATGAGCGTCTCTCGATCAACTCTCGGCAGCTCGCTCCAACTTTCCGCTACAGGCGAGAGCGTTGCAACCCTCTCGCTCTGACTCAATGGCGCCACGTCGTCTCCCCCTACCGCGCCGGCCGTGCCGACCGCTTTCGCGACGGGCCGCTCGCGTGACTGCTCACATGACTCATGCGGAAAATTTCCTTTCTGGGGTTCCGTCGACCCGCCGACAAGGTCACTTGAGAGTTCACTGCATTGAACCAGATCAGGCTTCCGCGTTTGCGATCGCGTGAGGGCCATGCACGCTAAGTTGGGGAAGAACGATTTGCCCTGCTCTTTGAGAAGCTGCTCCGAGTTGTTGGAGAAAAGATAAGGAAAACGATCATTTAGCGCGGCAGACACAGCCGCTTCAGTGCAAAGCTTACCGAACGGGCCTTCAATGACAACCGTGGCGATTGGTAAGCGAACACTCTGCTCCTCGGCGACTTGCCTGATCCACGCGCATTCTCCTGTGAAATCATCCGGAGACACCAATGAAGGATGGACAACATCCATGGTTGCCGCTGAGTCTCTAAGCGCTCGGCACGTTTTCTTATTTACTTTAATTTCTTGGAGATACGGCTCCAACAACCGCATGTTTTTTCCTGATTCTCGGATCGTTGCGAAAGCAAACTTTTCCTGGCAGTTTCTCGCGATGTGCCCTTCCTTTTTGCAGTTGTAGCAGATTAGCGGCTTCCGTTTGTTTTCCGATTCAATTGCCTGTGTGGTAGAAGCCTCACTCGATTTCTCCGCTTCTGTTTGCCCTTCCCCTACACTGTCCTTCGTAAGAGACGGTTCCTTCTTGAAATTACGGTGCGGAGCGGATTTCCGTTGATCAGGTTTCCTTGAAAAGCCCTCTTTCCTTTCATCCTTTTCAACGCGCACTGCCCTGCTATGCAACTTTCGGCGAGCATAATACTCCTCAGCTAACTCAGCTGCCTTATTTAACTGTACTTCCCCAAGTCTGTCCTGCAGCCAAAGTCTGACATCCTCCTCGATGCAGCGGTAGAATTGCTCCAATGCAACGCATTCCACCACTTTATCGCGGTCGTCATAAACACCTTCGCCCTTGAGCCATTCAATCAAATCGGCTTTAAGACGAAACGCGAAGTCAACGTGTGACTCATTCCCCTTTTTAGCATACCGAAACCTTTGCCTGAAAGCCTCGGGTGACAACTTATAACGTCTCAAGAGCACTTCTTTAACCTCGTCATAGCTCTCAAACGCTTCCCTCGACAAGCAAGTTATCGCGTCGGACACTTCGCCGGGAAGAAGAGCTAGCAGGTTCCGCGCCCAAAGAGACTGCTCCAAAGCATTTCGCTCACAGACGTGTTCAAACTTGACGAGATACTTCGCCATGTCCTCGCCTACTACGAACGGTGGCAGTTGGTCCCGAATTCTAAAACCGCTGACCTGAACTGTTGGAGAAGCTACGCTAGGCGCCTGCGAACACTGTAGGATTGCCAATTCTAGTCGTTTCAACTCTAGGCGCTCTTGTCTCTCGGCCTCCTCGCGACGTTCGCGCCTTTCAGCCTCCTCACGAGCTTCACGCCTTTCAGCCTCCTCGCGAGCTTCACGCCTTTCAGCCTCCTCACGTTCGCGAGCTTCTATTTCCTGCCTTTCAGCCTCCTCACGGCGTGCTTTAATATCCACCCAGGCCTCATCGACTTCCTCAGCCGACACTCCCTCATCCTTCATGATCTCAAGGATCGCTTGCTTTCGTTTCGCACGGCCTAAAGTAATGCCGAGTTCCTCACAAATTTCGATGAGTTCCTTCACTTTAAGGTTCTCCATCGTTCACACTAGCCTCTTGCTGTTTGCCCCTGTTAACAATTTACTTGCCGTACCCACTATAAGCCTACTAGCAAGACGCGCAAGCAATTTTTCACACTCCCGTGTTTACCCCCTCCGCATTAACTTTGGTTTCAAAGCACTTCGACTTTGCTCGAAACGATCAAAGCTCACTATAATGCTTCACACAGCCCTTCTCTAAACTACTACAACCTGAGCTAGAGTAGTCTGGTGAACTGAGGGGAAAACATCAGGCACTCACCGCATCGATGTCGCTGACGCCGGCCGATCCCGCAGCTGCCAACCACTGTTGAGAATCTGCCTCCGTGGATCCCACCGCTGCCACCACTGTTGAGAAACGGACCGATCCCGCCGCTTCCACCACTGTTGCGAACGACGGGCCGATCCCGCCGAAGCCACCACTGTTGCGTAGCGTATGTTTATCAGCTCGCGACTGCTTCTGCGCAGAGCTGATAAGACGAGCGGACGAGACGATGGTGAGTTAAACAAGGTTTATGTACAGCATATATACAGAAGCGTTACAATTTCGGCACTGGGGCCGACAGAGACTCGAAAAGCCGAGCTCTTTTCTCTAACACATAGGTCAGCTTTTCGCCTAAAACCGCCGACTCACACACATGCCGGCTCTCCGACACGGGGCCTCCTCTCACTCACATAGGACCGCCGATCGCGACGCGCCGCAGGGCTTCTTTTATTTACACAGGGTCCAACCAAAATGTCCAATCAGAGGCGCCGCTTTGTCGTCAGGGCAGACTCCTCCAATGGCGCGCCGCGCCATGCGTCAGACCACCAGGCACGCGGCCGCCGGCTCGCTGTCACGTGCGCCGCTGACTCACTGCACCTGGGCCAGAGGGCGCCGCGCGTGTTCACGCCGTTGAGATGTTCGCGTCGGGCGGGTTGCGGCTGGCCTTGACCCAGATTGCCTTTTTCCGAGGCACGGACGTTTGACGAGGACTCGCTGGCATAACAACGCGTTATTCGAAGGTCGTAGGTTCGATTCCTGCTCACGGCAGGTTATTTTTTTCACCCACTGTTCTTTCTGGATTGCATTGGATTAGAATTGACACGTTATCCGATCGATTGTTGACATGTCGGCGTACTAACACTTGCCACTTGGGTTACTCATTCCTGCATTGTGATGAAGGCAGCTCTCACTTGTAATTATATCCCGTATAGCTAATAATCTCACCAATGTGATCGAGGATGCCCGAGGCTTACGCTGTAATGAGAGTAGGTAATTAAAATAGAAACGGGGAGGGAACTATCGACATGCTTAACGAGCCTTGACAATGCATCCGAGTACAAATGAGCGGCGGCGCAATTAATCTCGACCGCCGATTTATACGCGAACGAAACGAATATCGCAATTTATCGAACATGCTTTCAGCTGTTACTCGACGAAGCAAGTGTAACTGCGTCGACATTTGCTAATTTAAAATAAAAAGGAGGAGGAGGTGAACGGAAAACAACAAAGAACTGCTGTAGCAAGTGCAAATGCTACATCATTTCGCGTGCCTCGGGCATCGACAAAGCCGCATAGGCCATGAAAAAATAAATGAAAAAAAAACTCCATTATTTTTTCCGAGTTTCACCGAGAAAACGTAGCCTAGAATAGAAATCCTATATATCATACTTTAGAGACGTCGGACGCCTAAACGGTGCACTACTCGGAAACATGTCAATAGCGTTGTTTTCACAAGACCGTTCCCGTTTTATTTAACGTTCGCCCGAAGTATGAAATCGTATGTTTCACACTTTTAAAAGACGTCGCATACCGAATAGGTGCATTACTCGGAAACATATTAATAGCGTTGTTTTCACAAGACCTTTCCTGGAGTCCGTGTATTCAACCTCAAACGACGGGCGTGTTTCCGAGTTTCGTTGTCCTATATTCTGGCGACTGCGAAGTGGAGGATTCACAATTTGCTTCGCACCCCGCCGCGGTGGTCTAGTGGCTAAGGTACTCAGCTGCTGACCCGCAGGTCGCGGGATCGAATCCCGGCTGCGGTGGCTGCATTTCCGATGGAGGCGGAAATGTTGTACGCCCGTGTGCTCAGATTTGGGTGCACGTTAAAGAACCCCCGGTGGTCGAAATTTCCGGAGCCCTCCACTACGGCGTCTCTCATAATCATATGGTGGTTTTGGGACGTTAAACCCCACAAATCAATCAATCAAATCAACAATTTGCTTCGCGACTCTTGTCGGCTCTCTGAGTGGCGTTAACGACTGTTTGCGATGAAGCAAAAATATTCCGAAAGTGCTGGGCTTCCAGCTTGTACCTCAACGGAACATCGAAAAAAAAAGGGGGGGGGGGGCGAATGAACATGAGCTGTTTAATATCCTAAAAGAGGTGCAGGTTGAACGCAAAAGTGGTGGAGGTGCTTGATGGATATTTCAGGGCGATAAATATCTACACAACGCCAGTTCCTGGCATGTCGCGTTTCTGAATATAGAAGGCAGTTGATTTATCGTCAACCGCGCGCGCAGTAATTGTTTCAGCCTCAAAAGAGGCTCTGAAAAACAATGGAAACAATGAGGGTGGGGTCACACCAATTCCTGACATTAGTAGCTCAGCGGGTTTCTATATCAGGGATCACAATTTACGTGTTCGGGCTGTTTTTGTTTTTTTAACACTCTCTCGTCGCGCACGTCACGAATTCTGACGTTCAGTTCAGAATTTTAATTTAATTTTTAATTTTCGTTCAGTTTTGTTCGGCAGTGAATAGCGATGTGTCGTTTCTCTCGAAAACAAGCGTGCCGGCAGCTTTTGGAGACCTTTCGCAGCGCTTGAGGGAGGAATCAAGTTCCAGATGTGGCCGTCGCAGTGTGAGTGAAGACTCTAAAGGACTTGCCTTCCCTGTACCCAACTTCGTTTTTTTTTTTCGTTCGCTGTACATATGGGTGCGAGGTAGTTGATTTTGTGCGAAGCTTTTACAACAACAAGAAGGGAGCTTAAAAGTAGGCTTAAGTTGAAAATGTGTCTGCGGTGCGAAAAGCAGCGCACACAAACGGTAAGGTACCAGAGAAGTCCACGCTTAGATACTTTCTGTAGTTTTCCGCACGGTTTCGTAGCCTGACAAACTATTTTTAAACACTGGGGCCGTCGCATGTCAAGTGTCACAAACAGAATGGAATGAAAAAATGTCACCCGGTCCCTCTAGCTGACGCTAAGGAGATCGCAGGGCAAAGCCTTTGCTCTACGAATCAAATTACTTGAATCACTCATCATTGGCCGAAACGCGTACGTTGATTCGCTTTAAGCTCACTTTTAATTTATAGGGCTAATCATTTGACTCCGTTATAGTATCTATATTTAACGCGTGCTCTCGAAGCCGCCGGATATTTTCCATCGATGAGTTTAATAACGCTAATAATTCATATTAATTGATCCGTAATAAAGGAAATCACTTAACTGCCCTTCTCCGCACAAAGCCTCTAGAGTATGCGGAAAAGCCACATTCGATGAACGTTGCGCGCTCAAGGAGTTCCTTATACGTCACGAAAAACGCGAATAACTCTCCAGAATCGTCGCAGCTGCCGCCCATAGGCTGACGTTATATGCCTCGCGCTCTATAGTTGCTCTGCCTCCACCACTGTCTCGAAGCGACGCATTCTAGACTACGCCAACGTTTTTATACTGAAAACGTTGACTACCCTGTCGCACTGCTACCAAATCATTACCGGCATGCGGTGCGTCGTGGGACCATTTCACTATGACACGTAGTCGTCTACATTGCATTCTGTCGGTGGTTAATTCGGAAATCCTTCACGGAACCAGCGGCACGTAGCTGTTCAGTGCGTGCTCATTTTCCGAAGACCATGCACGCATACTGTCGCATTTGGTCGCGTGGCCGAGTTTCTAGAGGCATTGCTTCGACCGTGCTCCTGTAATACGTTATTGTCGCTACTGAAAGGGAACAATAATGTGTTCGCTTTTTTATTTTTCTTCTCTTTATTCTTTTTAATTATTTTGAAGGCTCCCTACTGCGCACTGCGCATTTGCGCTGCTTCAGGATGGTTCGTTAGCGCGTCGCCCACGCCAAGTGTTACGTTAACCGTCCATATCTGCCCGTGACGTTTAACACTGTGTCGCGCGTGTCCATCCGCGTAAGCAACAAAGGGTATACACGTTTCTCACGTGTCCCCACTTTCATTCTGGACAGTTTTTGCTTACCAGTTGCAGCGCACGACATAACTAGCTTCGCTAGTTAGGCCGAGTGTTCGTCACCAATCGGCCAGGGGAGAGACGTGTCGAGTCGCACGCCATCATCCGTTCGCGAGTATCCTTCATTTCTACCAGGCTCTCTCTTTTGCACCCTTCGTGCCTGGTATAAGAAATATTTGCGGTGACTGTACGACGCTGGCCTCGATTGGGCTAAGGGCAGCCGAGCAACCTGTTGCTTCCTGATTGATTGATTGATTTGTGTGGTCTAACGTCCCAAAGCCACCATATGTATATGAGAGACGCCGTAGTGGTGGACTCCGGAAATTTCGACCACCTGGGGTTCTTTAACGTGCACCCCAAATCTGAGCACACGGGCCTACAACATTTCCGCCTCCATCGAAAATGCAGCCGCCGCAGCCGAGATTCGATCCCGCGACTTGCGGGTCAGCAGCCGAGTACCTTAGCCACTAGACCACCGCGGCGGGGCAACCTGTTGCTTCCCCGCCGGGACTTCTACGAATATAGTGGTAACCGGGGTACGCGGATGTCTTTCTCGGTGACGCTGTTCGCGTGCCACATCGGCGATGGCGATACGGCGTCGTCACGTGTCGTGAGCTTCCTTCCCGCTTCGCCCTCTCTCTCGCTTCTCTTACTGGAAGGAGAGAAGGAAACGCGACCTTGAAGCCGCCATCCATTCTGATATTCTTTATTTCGCGATCCCGACGACATCAGCAGAAGAGAGAGAGAAAGGAGCGCGAATACTTTTCCTTGCGCCGTGATATCGTCAATGAGCCGGTGAAAGCACACGACACGCGCCCGCCGGAGATCGTAGGCAAAAGGGGCCTGTTGGATGCCAAAGGAAACGAACCCTTCCTCGTCCTCCTCCTCCATTTTTTTCTCTCTTTTTTTAACCCGCTCCTTTCCTATGCAGATGCACGCGCCCATCACGTGCTCGAGGCATGCTTCCATCGCTGTACGCGTGCGCCGCAGAGAGTGCGTGCAGAACGTCCTTCTCCATTTATTATGGAGGTTCTCTTTGTTGATCGACCGCTGCGGCTTCTGGCTCGCTTGTCTCAGTCGATCTCCATCCAGCAAGCCAGTGCTCTCGCTCCATTTCCGAATCGGGTTGTGTGGCTGATTGATTGGTCTGGGCCTGGCGACCTTCGTCTCGAGTTTGGTCGTTCGCGGCGCCGATCGCGCTCTCCTTATTTTAGCGCCTCTCGCCGGCGCGCCCTTCGCCGGGGCGCGCTGGCGGTGTGTCGACCGCGCGAACTGAAGGTTCTAGGGGTGGGTCCACTCAGGCCGCACGTGGGACAGGGGGGTGGAAGGGCGCGGTGTCGCGATGTGTGCATACGTATTTTATACTTCGTGGAAAATAAAAATAAAATCCGGCCTCGCCCGACCAACGCACGTCAAATGGAAGCGAGACTCATGATTGTGGTCCATCTATCGCCGTTTTCACTTATCACGCACGCCTATTAGCGTTCAAACCTTCTTCCGTACTCCTTGCAGCACAGATGTAGGCCACCTAAGTACGGGTGTTCGAGCGACGCCTTCAAAGTGAACAGAATGTGATGAAGTTTTGATCAACCAGTCTACCACCGTCTGTCTCTCCACGCGCTGGCCGAAACGGGTGATTATATCCTCGCGGAAATGCAAGGACCGCGAGTTAGAGTTACATACTCAAGCGTCCTTTTCGCGTCTATAGTTGAGATTATATTCGCAAATTGCGTTCAAAAGTGGCAAGAAACCGGTATGTCCCGCATCATATAGTGGAATATCCATGACGCTGCGCGGTACAGTTTTACTGTTTGCAGTGTCCAGTTATGCGCACAACTAATAGTGCTCATGATAACAGTGTTCATTGTATTTAGGCCTATTGAACGGCGCTTCATCATGTGCCAGTTTCGGGTTAAAAGGGCTTGACACGCAGCGCCGAGTTCGCCACAGCTGAAATACGTCGAGGCCGGGACACGTGCTCGCGGAGGGCACTCGTGCGTCGTGGCTTTATTCCCTCCGTTCCCGTATTAACTATTTCGTGATCGGACATCCAGAGCGGTAAGCTTCGAGCTGCACCAAAGGAAATGATAATAATTGTAGGGGTTTAACTTCCCTAACCCACGTGAAACGCTGTAGTAGAGGAGTGCTCCGCGAAGTTGGTATGGCATGACGATAGTTATTGCGCGAGAACTAAACGACGACTGTGCCGTCGTTTTGTTCTCGCGCTACAACTATCGCTTAACGCGCGGGCTTCAGGCATCTTCGCCTCAACTGGAAACGTGGTCGCCGCCTCGATCCCACAGGGCGCGGCACCTTCACCGATAAACCACCGCGGGGGGTGCACACTAAGGAAAATAGATATACCATTAAAGTGTGATGTTGGTGTCTGTAACACAGAGGCGCCAATGTCACTTTCAGTTTTCCAGACCGTATTGAATAGGGACACATTCGAACAACGAAGAGGCACTTTCTTTAGCAGCTGATGTAAAACTATGTTTACATAAACTCTCTACGACTTCGCTGTCTGCTCTCTCTCTCTCGCTCTATATATTGTTACGAGACTACGTCACGCTGAAGAATCAAGACAAGACAGCGAGAAAGGCGACGTGATTCTGGGATGTGGGGCACGCTCTGGCTTGCCATCTCGGCTTAGGTTTGGCGAAATATATCTTAGCTGTAACCTCGTTTCTGTGTGTACCCTCCCGTAACATTTTGGTGGAGGTGCTCGTAACAATATATATATATATATATATATATATATATATATATATATATTCCTCTTTGCGCACACATCGAACATACAACCTCGTGCCTCTGTGCACGCAGCGGTGACAGGCGCCGGTTTCCCATGCCGCTTCCTGGGCGCAGAAGAGAGGCATGGGGCTATCGCTGTAGCACCTCGCTTGCGGGTGTGCTGCGTCGCATTCGATCGTTGCAGCCAGCCGCTCGCCTTTAATACATCGCAGTGCGAGGGCAAGTCCGTGATGAGAATCTTCGCTCCGGGGGGTTCCCCTTTGCAGGACGCTGCACAGCTTGCGACGCCAAGTTACCGTCCCCGCGGGCAAGGTCTCCCCTCGGAATTAATAACGTCCGTGCGATCTCCATTCCGTCGCCGGATATGTCCACGTGCGTGCGCGTTTGCGTCCCGCGGCGGGTTGCCCCGTTCGGTTAATTCGACACGTTTCGTTTTCGCCCGAGTTGTCGCGAGTGTCTCCCCCCTCTGTATCTCGCTCTCCCACCCACTGTGATTGTATACCTGTTTATTTGTTAACGGAGTGCGTATTTAATGACCGCAACGGGGACGTCGGGGCGGCGCGCACGCGATCCTTGAACGAGGTCTTCTCTAAAGGTCGCACCTTACCTCGCCTCCGAACTCGTGCAGACGTATACCTTGCATGGCTCGCGAAAAAAAGAAAAGAAAAATGGTAGCCGGCTCGACTAGTGTAATTATGTGTTTCCCTCTTTGCATAACCCGTAGATTATGCCTAACTATAGCGCACTATCGCATCGTTCGCTTTATAGGGTTATTCGACAGTGACGTTTTTAAATCTCAAACGTATATAGTGTCATCAATTTCATCACATTGCTCGGTGCGCGTTATGTCGGTTTCTATGCCGGGGATGCCATAGCCGGCGTTTAGGCTCTATTAGCAACACATATTAGGAGGCTTCGGTATTATGTTTTATTTTTCGTTATAATAATAATAATAAAAATAATAATAATCTGCTTTTTGTAACGTCAAGTGGTGTCATAATGAGAGCGCGTGGCCTGCATACAGGTATAGGTGTGATAATGGACGATGACAATTGATAAACTGTGGGATTTCCGGACTATCGAATGCACCAAGTTATATACCTTTATCGATGAGAAACTGGACGGAAGGATTGGAGTTTGACAGCTCGAGATTCCTTTACCGAGAGAGGGCCAGAAGACCCTATAGAACTGCGCGCTGATAGGCCTCTACCTGCGCTGAATCCAACCCGCGTCCGTGCACTGAACAGCAGGGTTCATGGGTATATAGAAACGGCCACTGTGCTACCCACCGTTGGTACTGATGTGACTATAGTTGGTTGTTTATATGCTCACAATAACCTGCTTAATTTTTAAAGGGTGAAGCTCTTTGTAGTAGTAGTAGTAGTAGTAGTAGTAGTAGTAGTAGTAGTAGTAGTAGGTAGCCACCTCTCGTTCAGTCCTTGGAATGTGTGCTGGATGTCGGTACTTCTATATGGTGGATATATGATAAAAAGATGCGAGATGGTGGTACTTGGAGAGTTAACTAGATGGACGGACGGATGGACAAACGACAGACAACCGGACGGATGGATGGACAGACAGATGCACGGACGGACTGGTGGACGCTTCGCCCCACTCATCATCACTGATATTTTTTTTCTCCGTGTTCTTTTGTCGCTTCATTGTCAGTGCAATTGTTTGCCTTTTGCACAGATGCGTGCAGTATATAACGCTTTCATGCCAATCAAATAATCTGTTGGAAGTCGGTGCTTCTCTCGTGTGCCCGTTTTTCGACCCCGTGTTTTGTCCGCTGTATATTATCACCCGTAGGTTGACCAGCCGCTACATGTACAGCCCCTCCCCCCCTTCTCCCGGTTACAGGTATAAGCTTTGGTTTGAGCCGTATACCAAAAATATGGCACCACATGTTCGCTGCATCGCGGTCAGCCTTCCGAGTCCGGCCGTGTCCGCGTTCCATTCCGTATAAACGTGTCCGCGATCCAGTTGCATCTGCATAGCGTATCCTCGCATCCGAGGTCGTGTGCATACGCGCCTGTTTACGCACTCGCGCTCCTGGCGCCATTCCGCGAACTGCGGGAGGGGACGGCGGCGGCGACGCGCTTGGAAGTGTCTCCGGCCCGTTTCCGATATCGCGTGTCGCGTCGTCGGCCCACGTACCGGCGCGCCGATCTTGTAAAAAGAAAGCGGTTCGCCTTCGGCGTTCAATGCCGCGACCGGAGTGTGACGGCCGCCGTTGTGTGACCCGATTCCACGGCGCACGGGCGGGCGACTTAGTTCTGCAGACAACGGACGGCCCTCGTGTTTGTTGTTGTTCGAAGCGTCCTCGGAATGGCCTTTAGAAAAAAAGACCGCTTTCTCGGAAGCTGACCTCGCGCCAGCATAGTGCGTGTCTGTTCAGAAGAAAAACAACCTGCGGCTCTCGGAATTACATGATGAATACGTTACAGTGTGCGTGTCGCACGTATCCCCCTCTCCCTTTCTCTCCATATATATATATATATATATATATATATATATATATATATATATATATATATATATATATATATATATATATATATATATATATATATATATATATATATATATATATATGTGTGTGTGTGTGTGTGTGTGTGTGTGTGTGTGTGTGTGTGTGTGTGTGTGTGTGTGAAATCCGGACATAAAGCTGGTCGAGACGGGTCTTATTTAAAAGCGCTCACTATGGAACCGTTGTCTATTCTATGCCTTAGCCATATATAGAAGGCTGTGCTATAGCATATACTCAGCGTGTGTGGCGTGACATATATTCGATCCAGTAAATAGATATGTGGGGTTTAACGTTCCAAAACCACCATATGATTATGAGACGCCGTATTGGAGGGCTCCGGAAATTTGGACCACCTGGGGTTCTTTAACGTGCACCCAAATCTGAGCACACGGGCCTACAACATTATTCCGCCTCCATCGAAAATGCAGCCGCCGCAGCCGGGATATATTCGATCCAGTAAGCGGCAATCATTAACTTTTTTTTTTTTTTTACAGCGAAAGCTGCTATGAGATCACTTCTCGGGTCACGTGCAGTTGATGTCCGCCGTCGTCGCCGCCGGTGTCCGTAACCACATCACGCGAAAATAGAAAATAAACCTTGCTCCAATGACACAGTGGGGCTTGAACCCGGGTCCGCTGGGTGCCAGCCCAATATTCTACCACTGAGGTACGCTGGTGCTTGTAACTTGTTGTCAAACTTGACAGGCTTGATGTCTGGAAAACAATCGCATTATTATGACTTATAAAGCGTTTTACAACAGCGGAAGAATAACCAGTCGTCGCACAATGCGAACAGCGTAACGAGTGGGCCGTCCAATGATTCAAACCATCACTTAGGCTTGTTCTGGTTCACCTATTAACTGTGGCGCATACCCACTTCAGCCATACTTCCTCATCGTCGTCAGCCACTGCATGAACAATTGACACAAAATTCCTTGCAAGTGTTTTGCGGATATCACGCTTTCAGAAGAATGACGAAAAATAGCATAGCGAATGGTGGCCTGCTACCCAAAAGTTTATTCTTAATTCCCTAGTGGGTACCAAACAAGTGTGCTTGCAATAGTTATTCAATGTGTGTTTAGAAAAAGCCCTGAAAGGCCGCTCTTCAAGCTTTCGCTTTGATAGTGCTGCGCCTACCGCGCAGGCCTGGTGTTTTTTTTTTCATTCCCATATAACAGCAACAATTTCAAGCATTAATGTACTCCTGTTGTCTTCAGTTTTGGGGCCGTACTTGTGCACATTCCTTTTCTTGTTATTAATGTTTCTTTGTTTGCTCGCTTTTTTTGTTTCTGATTCATAATAACGTTGCGTCACTTGCACGGAACTAACTATATACGATGCAGATGCGTCGCTTCGGTATACCTGCCAACCTCATATACGTACAAAAAGTTGAAACTGGTTTCTTGCGTGCTTTTTAAAAAAATTATTTTTTTTTTTGTGGTGCGTCGTGTTTGCGCGCATCTCTTTACGGAATCTACGTTCGTGTTGGCATTCTAGCGGGATTTTCTGTTTTTGTTGGCGACCTTATCGCTGTATGTCGTTTGATCATATCTTTCACCTTTTCTGACACGGACGTCATGCGCTTACACCGCAGTCATATATAAATATATGCGTACAGATAAATACAACCTGGTTTGTGAATGTCTAATGAGCCGCAGAACACATTGCGATGCGCGCTCGAGGACAAATCTCGTTTCGTTTCTGCGTACAGGAACGGTCGCGTTGTTTATCGCAGCGTTTATGGGATCGACTCCGCTAGGACGTTTGTGAGAAGTGGTCTCGCTGTTTTTAAGCGGACGCATCGCTGCATTTTTGTAGCTTTACCATTTAGCACAAAGCGGTTCCTTATCACAATTTTGTGTACATATATTTTCCATTCATCGCGCATCCGAACACTTTCGCACCGGTCGGAAATATACGGGGTCCTTTTAGTTTGGGAAAACGGGCTCAACTCTCCCCCTCACCGCTATGATACGCACACGCGCGCTTTCCTCTGGCGAGCTCATTACCCGCGCATGCAGTCATCATTCTTTTTGTCCTTTTTTCCGGGAAAGGAGGTGTTTTCGTTACTGACTTGATTTCTTTCTTTCCTCCTTTCGCTTATGCAACTCACTATCCGGAACTTGCTGCGAGGCTCGTCTCGTTTCTCTTCACCTCGACGCGCGGCGGCTGTTCGTAGGTATTTTTAGACGTGAATTTGATCGCTGCCTCGGGGGGGCCGTTGGGGGGCGCTGACCAGCGCGGACGTCTCCGCATCGGCTCTGAATCTTTTGCTTTTTTCGGGTTTTTTATGGAGTTTTCAACCCAGTTCTCTGCTCTGAATCTGTGTATAAGGAGGTTTTGCGCACGTGGATACCCGATTTCTGGACTTTGGGTGCGTATTTGCCATTTTTCGACCGTTCTTCTGATCGGAACGCCGCGGAAGAGGGCTAGCCCTAACATTAGGCTTAGCGGCTTTGCCGCTTCGCCGCCGTCAGTTAGGCCTAGTGACGAGTAGGGCGGTTGCTCACACTTTTCCCGAGAAGATGCAAGTTGAAGTGGAAGGCGAAACGATCGAGGAAGAGGAACTCAGCGATGCGGGCTGGAATTTTGTGCGCGGCAGGTCTTCACAGCAAAGAATCGGCGGGCACGAACCCGACGAAGGTTCTAGAAGATATGGCGTCGGTTCTGGCGCGTCTTCCCGCCGCGGCCGTTCAACACTGAAAAAAACGGATTATTGCGTCCTCTCGCATGCCCGACTTGCCGGAAGATCACCGACGGATCGTCATACGACCGCGGGATGGTTTGGATCTCAGAAAAGCAGGACACTGCAAAGTTGCAGAGGCAATCATGGCCGCTGCGAAGATCACTTACGACGCTGCGGGAGAAGACGTAGTCTGCCCCAACGTTACACAGAATATCGTCGTGGTTAGTACGCCGCTGGAGGAGCACGCGAAGAACTACGTGCGCATTAAGCAAATCAAGGTTGGAGAGAAAGTGTACAACGCCAACGCCTACTACTCCGCGGGTGACGGCTACTGCAAGGGTGTTATTCGGAACGTGGACCGGGAAATCACCGAGAAGGAACTCAACACTATGATTGTGCATTCCGGGAATCCGACTGCCATGCAAGCCAAACGCATAAAGGACACTGGTTCCGTGGTCATCGTATTTGAAGGCTATGAAGTTCCGAATCACGTCAAGTTTGGAGGTGTTCTTCTCAAGTGCTACCTGTATAGGCGGCAGGTGGATGTGTGCTACATATGCGCCAAAGTAGGCCATCGAGCGGATGTATGCCCGACGCCGGAGAAGAAAACCTGTCGTGGATGCGGGGTGGAAAACCCCACGGACTCACACGAGTGTAAAGCGAAGTGCAAGCTATGCGGACAGGGTCACCCAACGGGTGATCGGACTTGTAAGCAGCGCTATCAGACTCCTTTCATCGTGAGACAGCGACGAAGAGAACGGATTGAAGAGTCAAGACGGGAACGACAGCTTCCCGGAAGATTTGAAGATTTTCCTCGCATCGAAGAGCGGGGCGACCAACGGCGGAGCCATGGCTCTACCCATCGCTCAGAGTCCGCTGGCCCTAGGTCACAATCCGGCTCAAGGCCTGGTCATCTCCCGGCGCAAACAACATGGGCGCAGAAGGCTGGTGGTGTGAAAACACAGCAGGTGAGTGGGGGTAGTCCTACATGGCAGCCGGGCAGTGAGGAACTTAAACAGATGAGAGAGGAGAATTCTCTTCTAAAGGAGATGGTAATGACACTTAAAGAGGAGATCGGAACGCTGAGGAAAGCTTTGGAGGATACTAGTAAGTCGGCTCCTGTTGCTATGGAGACTTCGGCAGGAACTGTAGGTCGCAAACGCAAAGCGGTAGGTGATGTAGCTGTTTCGGACAAGGACGGTTTTGAAGCGTTTCGGGAGACTATGGAGAAGTCGCTATCGGAGATCACGAACATACTACAACAGCTTCGAGTGGACGTAGGGGAGCTCAAGAAGCAGAGCGCTGATCACGGTAAGCGACTTCGAGCATTGGAGACTAGGACTGATGAGGTCCAAGAAGTTACGCCACAGGAGAAAGGGCAGAAGCCGCATCTCCCTTCGCCACAGTCAAAGGCTGGGGCGGATGGAAACGCAAAATTTGGCAGCGAAAATGGCGGGGCAAAATAAGCAGCACCCGGCACTCCGCGTGTGGCAGTGGAACTGCTGGGGGTTTCAAAGAAAAAAGGCGGCATTGTGCCAATTTATTAGAGCTAGAGAAGGCAAGCCACATGTCCTGTTGCTGCAGGAGACTCTCCTAGAGGGGATTACCCTCTCTGGGTATGAGACTTTCTGCCGCAAATCGGATGACGGCAGGGGGATAGCGGTGTGCGTTTCCAAGCAAATCTCGGCTCTCGTACATCACGATCTTGACAAGCGATTTAAATCAGAATATCAGTGCATTGAGCTTCTCCCCGGGAGGCGACTGCTCAAGGGGTTGCTAATTTTACATGTTTACAGTTCCCCGAAACGTTCGAAGGACCGCTTTTATGCCCTTATTTCAAAGGCTATGAGTCTCGCGAACCGCGGGAAGATCCCGCTTTTGGTGTCTGGAGATTTTAACGCGCCACACACTGCGTGGGGGTATCCAAAAACTACAACGAAGGGTGACTCACTTTACAAGAGCACGCATGATTTGGGCATGATTATGCTGACTGACCCCCGTTATCCGTCGCGAATAGGAAATTCAGCTTGTAGGGACACTACGCCTGATTTGACTTTTACAAATTTTCAGGATCACTGCGAGTGGACTAATTTATATGAACACTTAGGTAGCGACCATTATATACTAGAAACTACGCTGTCGGCAACTGTCACAGCTAGCAGGAAACACACTATAGTAGACTGGGATCTTTTCCGCGATATTCGTAAAGATGGGGGCTGCTGGGAAAATCTTGCGGATTGGAAACAGAACTTATCTAGCGACGTTAAGAGGGCCACAAAGGTCATCGAGACGCCGCCAGAGATTGGAACCATGGATAGCAAACTTGCCCACCTCTTCGAGGCCAGAAATGGCCTTAGGGAGCGCTGGAAACTGAACAAGCTCAATCGGCGGTTAAGGCGAAGGATTGCTGAAATTAACAGGGAGATCGAGACCTACTCCATGCAGCTTGAGAGAGCGCGATGGGAGGAGACATGCAACATGGTAGATGGACAAATGCGTGTTGGGGGGAAATGGAACTTGCTTAAACATCTGATGGGGCCCGAAAAAAGCAAGGGTAGTCAGTACCGGGTGGTCGACCGCATAGTCAGCGCGGCTCTCAGAGACAGCTCAGAAAAGGAGGTTTGCGATATGCTTGCAAGCAAATATTTGCCGCTTAGAGGGATGGATCCCACCCTTTCCAAGCCCCCCCTCTATAGTGGGCGGATGCAATCCAAGCTTGATGAGAATATCACGACAGCTGAAGTTCGGATGGCGCTAATGGATCTCAATGGCAGGTCGGCACCCGGGGCTGACCAGATCACTAACAAGACTTTGAGGAACCTTGATGACGCCTCAATTGACTTTCTCACCGACCTTTTTAACAAACACTGGGCTGATGGCACGTTCCCCGAGGAATGGAGACATGCGGAGGTGATCCTCATCCCTAAGCCGGGCAAAAAGCCCAGCCTTGACAGCCTCCGCCCCATCTCACTTACATCTTGTGTTGGAAAGGTCTATGAGCATGTTCTGAATAATAGGTTCTGTGCATTTATCGAGGATGAGGGTCTCCTCCCTCCGAATATGGTGGGTTTCCGTCCACACCTCTCAACGCAGGATGTGATGCTTCTCCTTAAATCTCACATCATTGACGACAGCACTCGCGATGCCAGGGCCATACTTGGTCTCGATCTGGCTAAGGCGTTTGATCACATATCTCATGCCCACATATTGGAATCCATAAATGACATGAACCTGGGTGCGCGATTTTATAATTTTGCCGCTGCTTTTCTCAGTGACCGAACGGCTACTCTTAAGTTGGGGGAGCTGAAGTCAGAACGGTACGAATTAGGTTCACGTGGAACCCCTCAGGGGGCAGTCGTCTCCCCGCTTCTTTTCAATATTGGCATGACTCGCCTTGCTCGCGAACTGGACGAACTCGAGGGGTTGGAAAGTGCGCTCTACGCGGATGATATCACGGTGTGGGTCCGAGGCGGTGCCATAGGGCGCCTTGAGGACAGATTGCAGGAGGCGGTCAACACGGTTGAAAGAAACATCAGTCGTATGTCTTTAAAGCTTTCAAGTAGTAAATCTGAGCTATTAATATACAGGCCCACCAGACAAGGACGGCGACCTAAGGACTGGGTCCCCCCTGAGCAGGTGGATGTGACATTATTGACTGCTAGTGGGGCTAGAATTCCCAAGGTTAGCTGTATCAGGATATTAGGCATGCTCATTTCAGCGGATGGACGTAACACGGAAACTTTACGTAGATTAGAGCAACATACTGCGGCTACGCTTCGCCTCATTATTAGAGTTTCTAACAGGAAAGGAGGCATGAAGGAGGACAATCTTCTTCGCCTCTTTCATGCCTTCCTCATGAGTCACGTTCATTATGTTGCGTCTATGCATCACTGGCTCGCTGCAGAAAGGGAGAAGCTCAATGTACTGATCCGTAAAACTGTTAAAAGGGCACTCGGCCTTCCAATCCGAACTAGCACGGAGGGGCTGTTAGCATTAGGAATTCACAACACGTTGGATGAAATTATAGAGGCTCAACGCACGGCGCAGATCTCTCGCCTCTCGGTCACCCGGGCGGGTCGGGAGATTTTGGCACGTGCCGGAATTTCTACAATACTCCAGGAAGAGCGGATGACTTCTCTTGACTCCGCCGTTAGACAGGCACTCGTAGTTTATCCTATTCCTAGGAATATGCACCCTCAATTTAACGTCGCAAGGAGAAGGGCTAGAGCCAAGAAAATTTTGGAGCAGGTGCACTCGAAGTCGGGATCGTCGACCTTCACGGACGCTGCGCGTGCGGATAGGAATCGTTTTGTGGCCGTTGCGGTCTCTGAGCGAGGTACAGTAATGTCGGCATGCTCTGTCAAGGCAACCTCCCCAGCAATAGCTGAACAGGTATCCATCGCACTAGGGCTTTTGGATTCATCCCGTGTTCAGATCTACTCTGATTCCCGTTCGGCGGTTAGAGCCTTTGCCTCTGGCAGGGTCTCCCCACCTGTTGCTAGAATTCTCAGAGGTAGGACCATCACTCCACACGAGATCATTTGGTTCCCGGCCCATATGGGCTCCACGATCAGCGGCATCACCAACTCCAACGAATTGGCCCACGCCCGGGCGCGAGGACTTGCCTTCCGCGCGGGGCTTCACGGCCCTGGCACGTTGGACCGCTCCGCCCCGCCCGGGGCCGATCCTCTGGGTGGGGGTGCGGCTGATCGAGGGTCGCGGGACGTTCTAGCGACATTTAACGAAGTCACTTCACATTATCGTTTGAGTCGTAGGGTCTTTCCTCCACCCCATTCGCATCTTACCAGAGGACAAGAAGTCACGCTCAGACTACTACAGACAGGGGTTTACCCCTGCCCAGCTAATGTATCTATTTATATGGATATATCTCCTGACTGCCCGGACTGTGGGTGTGTGTGTACATTTGAGCACATGATGTGGGACTGCCCCCACATACCCAAGGAACTCAAGGCGCAAATCATCCCAAGACAAGGGTTTTATTCCGCCATCAAAAGTACGGATCGTCACCGTCAGCTTCGGGCAATCCAAGGGGCCCACGATGCCGCAGGCAGGTACTCCCTGCCTGTTCCAACGTGGGAGCGGCCCGCAGGGGCGTCGGGGTAAAACCCGACTCTCCTCCCTCGGTGTACAATAAAGTTATCTATCTATCTATCTATCGCTGCCTCGGGAAACTTCGCGTTCCCGGTATTCGACGCGTGCTTTAGCGTACATGCCGCACCGAGCTCGGCTGCCAGATTAGTGCGATTAAGAAAGGGACAGCCACCCGATTGTGTATACAACGCTGCCGAGCTTCGTGTTACAAACGGGTGGTTGTCTGCTTTTCCCTTTCTTAACCCTTCCGCCACTTTGCTGGTTTTACGCAGAACTGATTTTGCAGTTATCGTAATTAACGCGACTAAAATGTTCCGCTGCCGGGGAGGACCGTCTTGAAGAGTTGTATAGAGCAGCTGTATCCTTCGTGGCTGCCGATATTTCGTTCCGGCTATCGTATACGTACATGTGCATCTATTACAATTTGTTGGCCTTGCAGGAGGCGTTCTGAAGTGTGAATATTCGGACCTGTACCACGCTTGTGAACGGCGGTAGACGCCGTCGACATACTCAGGCGCTTTTATAGCGACGTCGTGGCGCTGGGCTCCGCCCAGCCCAAAGATCGCCACCGCACTCTATGAGCATGTGCCAACTGCATCCTAACTATGCCGATCTCTTAATGGAGGTCAGTGGGCCTAACAGCTGCAAAGTTGCCTCCGAGCACCGCGCCAGTATGTCGACGGCCCCTGTATACCGCTGTTACAAACGTGGAATAGGTTTTTATCCCGCATGAACGCCGGACACTGCGTCTTTTTTTTTTTCTTATGCAGCAATGAATGCGCTCTCTATTGCTCTCCCTCTAATACCCGTGACATAATTTCGCATTCGCAACCGGCGTCGCAAACGTAGCCGTCGCTAAATTCCGTCGATAAGGTGCAATTCATGCGCGGATCGATTTCGCCATCGCCAAAGGATGAGAACGTTCGCCCTCTTGCAGTATAAATACGGCCCGTTCGGAGAGGGTCCTAATTCTTACACGGTAGGGCACCGGCCCGCTCTGTTCCGGGAGTTTTGTATACATTGAAATTAGCCTGGCAGCGCCTGTCTCGTCGTGGAGGCGCCCCAGTGCAAGCCGTCGTCGAGGAAGGAGTCCGTATTTAGAAGGAAACGCCGCGCGTATACGCGGTGGCAATACCTGGTGCGCTCGATTCCAAGAATGCTTCATCTCCTCCCCCTTCCTCGCGGAGGTAGCAAGAACGCGTTTCCATAGCAGTCAGCCACCCAGTAGACACTTTATATATAGCCGCTTGTCGTGGTAACATTTCTTCGGTGGAAACTGTTTCGTAACGGCTCTCACCGTCGGCAGCCTAGAACGAGCCACTCGGGCGCGTCGGGAACCCACGTCACCGGAATGCGCGCTGAGGCACGCACAATCGCGTTTCCATGGCAACGGAATTCCCCGTCTGTGCGAAATCGTGCCTTGTCAACGGGCCACCTGCGTATAGTCTCGTTAACTGCGAGCTGGCAAGAACTAACTGCGTGCTCAGACATTTAGTTAGTGATAGTTATGCTTGTTGGCATGTGCCTACAGCTCGTTCGCAAATCTAGTTCCTAAGGCCTTTTCGTCCCCCATATATGTATAGAAGCGAGAAAGTATAGAGAAAGAAATGTTTTTTATTTATAGATCCCTACAGCTGAATGTTTTTGAACTTACACAATGAATAACCGCAAATGAAATTCGTTAGATCGGATGTCGCGCATCCTCATCTCATCGCTTCTCGGTTCAAGTATTGAAGCACAATGTGTCGCGATGGCTGGTTAATTGCACCTATGGGAAAACGCCTTGGTTGGTCGCGAGGCAGGCGCTCTGTCCTTGGAACGTTTGGGTACCCGGCTATATATATATATATATATATAGTGAGAAAAAGTAGTTTAGCCAATCAGTACGCGGGACAATAATTAGCGAAGCCTAGTGACCAAATGTAAATCGCGCTTACAAAACAAATGTTTTTTTTTATTTTCAGGTCAAGCTCATGATACGTAGAATGCACCAGCTCACTCGATTTTATACGTATGCGGCTACCGTAGTGCTGTTCGTTTAGATGTTACACATGAAGGCTACAGCCCAACAAGGTGGCATCTAAGCCCATCCGTGATTAAATAGTTAGTTTGTTAGTTAGTTAGTCAGCAAGTTAATTAGTTAGTTTTTATGGCGCCAAAGCAGCAATGACTATGATGCTCCAGGCTTTTGGTGATTTTTATTGAGATGTTAAAATGAAGAGTGGAAGAACAAGGTGATATAGAAACCGAAAAGAAAAACGTCCCCTATTGAGATAATTGCATTTTTTTTCTAGCAGTACATAAATACGTGGTACAGAAAGAGACGCGGCCACGGATAGCCGCGGGAAAGATGCCGTCCCCGCGCGCCGTCGTCGTGAGGTTATTATTGTAACTGCTACTTCCCGGTATACTCGTTCCGAGAATGGACGTAACCTGTCGTCGACGGGCTTGTCGCGAGCGTGGGAGGAATTCCCGCGAGGCTTTATTTGGAAAGCCTCGTGTCTGCGGGAACTTGCCCAAACGCGCGAGAATTATACGTGTCGGAAAAGAAAAGTATAAAGAGTGTGGTGCACTGCGACGAAGTCGGACGGACGGGAGCGGAGCAACGGGGAATGGCGGCGAGACGAGGGAGGAGAAAGTGATGGAGGAGATGAAGCCACGCCGGCGCTCGTGTGTAGAGCTTCGAAGAAAACCCAGTGGCCTATATTTAGCAGCTGCCCCGGCCCGATTCCGGCGAAATGATAATACGAGTTAGCTAGAGAAGCGTGGGAGTAATCCCCCTCTCGTCGCCGTGCGCCGGAGCTTTTTTTCAACGGAAAACACACAACCGCGGTGAGATTTTACGAGAGCGTCTACATTCTTACTGTTCAGGCATCTGTGGAACATATTTTCTGCCATTGTTTTTTCTCAAGTCTGGAGATAGCGTCCTCCAATATGTTGAAATGTCTCCTCGATTTAAATTGCTGTCTGGCTTGCGAAGCGGAATGACTTATGGTTCGCATGCACTGTAAACGACTTTGCACCCTTATGGGTGTTTTGAGCAATCAAGACACCTTTTTGTCAAAGTAAAAATATGACGAAAGGGTATTTTGCTTGCAGAAACCACCCTTGCTAGAGTGTATGTTGTACCTCAAGCACCCTTTAGGAGTTATACGTGTTTCGCATCCTCAACTCCTAAAGTCCTCAACTGCTAAGCAGCCACGACTTTTTTCGGGAACCTTAAAGCACGCACTTGAAATGGTGTGAGCCAATGTCGTGTATAAGGAGCAGAGGCGCTACCGAGGCTTAGGGTAATTAGGTTTCGACAACCACCTGGATTATTTTCTTTTCTTTTTTGCTTGTGTATGCTATACACTCGCACACACAAAGGCACGCACGATCATACGCACCCTTACAAAAATGACTGGTATACTGTAGCGTAACCCTTGCCCTCTCCCTACATGAGCCCCTGAGTAGTGGTGTCCTGACTTTCCGTTATTACTTGCAGGTTAGAGATTGCTAGTGCTGGTTTATGTTGACTGATATTGGCTAGTGTTGGCTAAATGGCGCCTAGTTATGGTTAAATAGCTGCTATAGTGTGGGTTGGCGTAGACAGATATCGGCTAAATGGCGTTTAATGTCGGCTAGAGCAGCGACATGGTCTTCATTCTCTCGCTACGAAATGACGCCCTTGCGTGTATACCTAGACAGCAGCCTGAGTAGGCTGTCTGAAGTATACTTAGGTCCGTTTAATTCCGTGCAGCGTACGCATGTTCTCGGGAATGAACGTCTTATTCAACGGTTCCACGCTTTGCTCCCGCACCTCTCCCGCGTATCCCGACGCTGACGCAATTAGACGCCTAGAGGTCCCTGCAGCGTGTGTGTTGCACGGAAGATGTAAACAACATTCCAGCGGGTCTGGCGTGCTTCGCGCGTGTGCGACCCCTTCGAGGTTTCCACCTCGGTGACACAAGCAGCGTGTTCTTCATCGATACGGCTCCCGGGCTCTCCTCCCTGTCCATTGCTCCGTTGGCTGAGCAATCGCCGCCAAGGAAGGGATGTGAGATGATCGCCCGTGCGTGCAAACACCCAACTTGTCGTCTCGCTTGTACGTGCGCTGTGGCAGCGGTGCACTTTCATTTTAGGAACTGTAGTGGTGGTTCGCGTCGGCCGAAGACATCCTTTATAGCAGTCGGGCATACGCGAAGGCAAAATATCATTTTGTACCCTTCTGCTGTTTACTAGTAGCAGGTGTTTTTGATTTCTGCTGTCCTCCTCATCGTCTCTTTTCTTTGAGGAAGGTCAATAGTAGTAGTAGTAGTAGTAGTAGTAGTAGTAGTAGTAGTAGTAGTAGTAGTAGTAGTAGTAGTGTATAGTAAACGTCGTTAACAGGCAAAAAATCGTGTCGGGAGGCTTGAAGTGGCGGATCGGCTTCGATATATGCAGCGTGCGGGCGACGATACGGCGCGGTCAATTAACGCTTTCGCGTGTTGTTTGCAGACACGAAGTTGAGCTTAACGGTAAAATAGTGATAATAAAGACGGACGTGTGCGCCGATGCGGAAAAAATAGGAGAAAAAAAACTTAAGCCGGCGAGTTTCCAGTTTAGCTGCTTGTTTACCTCTTCTGCTTGTTCGCGCGACCGCTGCTGCCACCTCTTCGACGACCAGCGCCACGATTGCATGGTCAGCGTCGTGTTGGCCGACGAGCGTCAGCGCGAAGCACGATTGACAGGTTTGGCGCGCGCAGCCGTGTTTTGGGAAGCCCTTGCGAAAGCCTCGCGTTTCGCTTCTTGTCAACCAGTGTTGTCCTTTAGCGCGGTATTTATTATGCCGCTCTCTCTTTCAAGCTCGAGAGGCAATAATTCATCCAGTCGATGGCGAGGTCGACGGGACCTTGCGGTCTGCAAATAGAGCCCGGCAAAGGTGACTGGAGCAGCGGCGCTGTTTTCCTCCCCGACTCTTGTTTCCACTGCTCGGTATTGTAGGCCTTGGAGCGAGGCTGGCACTCGATTTTAATGAACTTGCTGAAGGCGTCGTCCACGTGTGTCGACTCTTTCGCGCGGAATTACGGCAAAGGATTGCGTAGCGTCGCTTTGGGAAAAGCCACGAGTTTAATAAAGTAACCTACGCATCTCCACGAAGGGAATTGACGAGTCGACGAAGCTTTGTATCGTATCGGTGAGCAACCGTACGTTACTCGATCGTTGCACCGTACAGCGTAAATTGAGTGACACTAGGTGTACACAGAAATGGAAACCTAATCTGCCTTCCAGTTGTCTTAGGTAATTCAAGGAGGACGCAGAAAATCGCATGGAGTTGAGGATATGCCTCGAAAGGGAATCCAAGAACCCTCCATCTTACCATTTTAATAAATGCGACCATTTTAATAAATGCGGACCATTTTAATAAATGCGAAGCATTTCTTTGTGTAGTGCAAGCACTTTTGGCGCCTGATCTATCCGCCTACGTCTGGGTGCTCTGATGACCTACCCCTTAACTTGAAGTACACCAAAATTAGCATGGAAGGGTAAGGTGGCTTGAAGAATATTACGTGCTGGTCGTGACATGAATAATGCCACAATACCGTCGTGTACGTCGTCAAACAGCTTCCGAAAAAGAGCGGCACATACCTGGGAAGCGGGTACGTGCCGATGCGAAGAATAAATCCTATAGTATCCCAGCTGGAGTCGAACCCTAGCATTTTGCGTGGCAATCGTGTATTGTACCGCAGAGCCAAGCCAGGTCTCGGAAATACCTTGCAAATAGACCCTAATGTTCGTGCATGAAACGTCAATTGTGGCTGCAGTGCTGGCTATCCACTTTTATAAACATTACATATACGCTCCTATATGATTCAGCCGTCACGTCGGGTTAGCATCAATTGTAGTTAGGCGCCTCTTGGGTTGATTTGTGTGACAGGGTTGAGGGCTACACCATCCTGGCGCGTATACCAGCGCAATCAGCTTACCTGCATCTGCTGTTGCTAATAACCATCTTGCTGTTCGCATCGTTATGCAACTGCAAAGAACTGCTGATATAAAACATACGTGGCTGTGTTAACGTGTGTGCGTGGATTTGTACATTTACTGAGTGCCACTTCATGACTTCTCGCGCAATAAAAAAAAGATAAAACACATTCACCTAGCATGTGCATGCTTCACATAACATCGATTCCCAAGGTACGTGGGATCTGCCGAATTTTCGTGGGTAATTTGTTGGCACAAGTAGTGCTCGATGTGTGTCTTTGTTTACAGACAGTGTCCTTGAGAAATTCCAACATCTAGGTACACTTTGGTAGAAAGTCACTCATAGATACTCTTTGTTACAGGAGACGTGCATCCAAGATGGGAACATAATCTATATGATCGCAACGTAGCGAACCATTGCTGTGCAAAATGCCAACTATACATGCCACATATCACTCCAGAGATACGAGTTTACGAGAGCTGGTCACACGCTTTATCATCTTGGATATTTCACCGCTCTCGTTCGATGGTCGCTATGTCTTATACGTTTCTCTGGCTCCGACGATAATGAAGACTGCCGCGGTCACTGCCTTCGACGACCAATTCAGCACGACGGCCCGCGGTCGAGGAATTTGATTGGAGGACGAATCCCGAAGTCAGGACGCGTTTTTTTTTTTTTTTTTTTTTTACGCAGGGCCGCCGCATCTCTCGTTTAAAGCAAGTTTTACGATCGGAAGCTGCGTGCGGCAGTTTCGAAGAAAGCGAAACCGAACGAGCTCTGCCGGTGCAGAGCCGTTATCTCGCCGACTACGCAACTAGCGGGCTTAAAATACGCGCTCCGTTGGCGCTGCGGGAGACTGTATGTACACACTCCCCGCCGCGACGATAGCCTCCCGGAGTTCCTCTTCAACCCATCACACGGCGGGTCCCCGATCGTTGCGCTGCTGTGCCTGTCAGCCCGGGTCGGACACCCTTCGTCTCAGTGGCGCGCTATTAGGGGAACGGGTTGTGCCAGCCACTCTCATTTCGGCGACCTTTGCCTGGAGACATACAGTGCGTGTGCAGTCTCCTCTAAATGGGGACGCGCAGACACGCAAGAGGGGGGGGGGGGGGCGTGCAAGTTCGTCGTTCGGCGGGACCGCAGTGGTGGTGTGTATGTGCGCCCACGCTGCAGCAGGCTCGGGCTCCGGAGCCCGGCTGCCCGTATCGATCCGCGACAGCCCCCAAAATAGCGGGGGCTGCCACGCGGAAGGCTATTTTTAGAGCAACCCGGGGCCCACGTGGTCACGTGGCCTCCCCCCACGCCCTCCTTGAGTGGTGCCCGCTGCTGCTCCGGTGCACTTGGAAGAAGAGAGGAGGAGAAGGAAAGGCCCCCGAGGGGGGGGGGAGGGGGTTTGAACGCTGGCGCTGCTTCGCGGACTATTTCGCGCTCTTGTGTCTTCTCTTTACCGTCCGTGGTCGCCATGTTCCGAGTGGGCGAGTTTGGAAGATACCTCGCTCTCTTTTTTTTCTTTTTCTTGGTCAATTTCTTAACGATTTCATTTTCGTGTGCTTACAAGTTCGCACCTGTTCGTGTACGCATGACACGGTGTGAGGGAGATGGATATAGAAAGCGTGTGTAAGTGCACCGTGGTTGCCCTGCGTTTCGCTGCAGTGGCGGCTGTCGCTTATACTCCTGCGAACGTAGCGTTCGAAGAACGATTCGGGTGCTTCGTGCAGAATTCCTCACTGCCTTTCGCGTTCTTTGTCGCGCACTCCAGAATTTCGCGCTTACAGCGTGGGCAGCCACCCACGCGCGTGGCCTCTTGCGTGGGTGGGGCCAGTGAAGGCTTGATGAAAAGCGAGGCCCTGAAATGGCGTAAAACCACGCTCACTTCGTGCTTCAACAGTGTACGGCATCGCGCGAATGTAACAGCTTGAAATGAAGAAATATAAGATTATAATGCCAAACTGCTTCAAAGCGGTTTCCCATTAGTTCGCCAAAAAACAATCCTGTCTGGGTGTTTGCCTCGCTCCTTGTCCTTTTTTTTTCGCGTGGGAAGGGGGCCGTAATAATGGGCGTCGGTAGAGGAACTTGCCTCCTTCCAGTCTCACTTGCCCTCACGCGAGCTAAACCAGTGCTCTTCCCCACCCCCAGCACCGATGCAAAACTGGTTTCCAACCCACAAGAGAAATCCTGCCGACGACCATGGGTGTAATTCCGCCTTATATAACTCCACTCAGCCATCGTTTTAACGCCATTGTTTTTATTAATTCGCAAGGTTGTGGCCACGCGTGAGTTTTACGGCGATGAAGGATTCCTGATGTTGAAATTAACGAACTGCTTACTTCCTACCTCAATCCGGGAGAGCCGGGATTAGTCGAATTGATTTGTCACAATGGGGTGCCAAAGCATCGCCAGACTTTCATTTTTTGCATCCATGCATGGTGGAGCCTGTTTGCTTTCGGTCTCGACAAACTGGGGTGAAAAAGGTAGGGGGTGCGCCCCCTCCCCCCTTCCTTTCATCCACTCCAATGGAGAACAACTCTGCCCACGCCTTGGCAAATAAGCAACGGGCCCCATTGGCCCACTGAACCGCTCATGATGTCTGTTTGCGCTGACATGAATCTCAGAAACGCGCGGGGACTGGTACATGTTTCCCAGTGGGCGCCGAGGGTGCCCAAGCAACCATTTTAGCCCGCGCCTCTGCCGTTCTTGACCCATAGGTCTTGACCCGAGCTTCGACCCGCTCTGCTGGGAGCTCCTTCTCCTCCTCCAATGGCCGACCTCGGGGGTGATGCCAGAAACACACACAACCCTCTTCCCTTCGACGTGGCCTACAGCGACAGGGGCAGCGGTTAAGACTCCGAGGTCGCTCTCTTACCGAGGAAGTAAAAAAAAAAAAAACAGATGGGAGGAGCAGCACGGCGCACCCCGCGAAGCTTTCGGTGTGTGAGAAGAAAGAGCCGGAGCACTTCTTCGGTGCCATCGGTCGTAGACTATATTTAGAAAAGCTCCGGATACGGCGAGCCTTTCTTCGCCTTCGTTGTGGTGGTGGCGGTGGCCCGCGTTTTCTCGCTCTCTGTTTGCTTTTAGTGTCTTCTTTTTTTTTGCGCTTTGGCTTGGACGTGGGCCCTCCCGCTTGGTCGGACGGTTTTCGCATTTCCTTAGTTTTCTCCTTGCTTTTTTTTCTCTGCCTCTTTAAGCCTGCTTACCCTTAGGTCTCACACACAAGCGCACGAATTTCTCCGGTGGCTTACGCTTGCCTCGAAGCTTCGAAGCTGCCATCTCACTCACTCACTCACTCTCCACACACACACACCACACACACACACACACACACACACACACACACACACACACACACACACACACACACACACACACACACACACACACACATTCTGATGTTTCGGGTGTTGTTCGTTGTTGTGTGCCAGCCTCCGTGTTTTGACTCGTGTTCTCTCCTCTCACACCGCCTTCTCCCGCCACACTCTTTATCTTTCTTTTTTATACCGCGTCGCCCCTATCGGGAGACTACAAGGGCGGCTAACCTCCGCTCGTACATAACTCTGGCTCACCATCGATTGCGTTTCGAGCAGAGCGCACTATATTTAGACCGCCGCTTGCACCGTGGCACATTCGTCTACGCGTGTGCGTCTGTGTGTGTGTTCAGTGCGCGGCTCGCCGCCCTCCCCCTGCCCCTGTCTCTCTCTGTCCTACACGCCCGTAAAAGTGCGCATCAATTGATATTATTTGCCCACCAGAGTCGCTCCTGCCCTTGTGCAAAGTGTAGAGTGATGGTCGATGCGACCCTGCAGTCGTGAACAGTGGTACAGCTCAACTGCCTAGGTTGTTTACGTAGGCTGTCTCCGTCCGAATTCTGGTAAACAACCCGCTGTGACACACACACACACACACACACACACACACCACACACACACACACACACACACACACACACACACACATATATACATATATATATATATATATATATATATATATATATATATATATATATATATATATATATATAGGGAGAGAGAGAGAGAGAGAATGCCGTTCCTCATGGCCGCAACGTGAGATAATAGATATTCAATATTGAGTAATTTTTTTATTGATGTGTGTATGTCCATCTGCAAATATTTTTACGGGTTCGGCGAGACTACTTCTTTCGAGAGTAAGAGACGTTTATTTACCTTCCACGTTAAGGCCGGGTCGGGCCTTAGTGGAAACCTTGAAAAGGAGAGAGAGAGAGAGAGAGAGAGAGAGAGAGAGAGAGAAGCGAGTAAAAGGCAGGGAGGTTAACCAGTCGCACGTGCGGTTGGCTACTATGCATTGGTAGGAATGAATAAAGGGGCTAAAGAAGAAATGTATTGTGACAAAAAGGACGCATGGAATCACGCGTACACTTTGGGGGGAAGTGAGCGCTACAGGTGGTCGCAGAGACCCCGTCGACATTAAAATGACACTAAAGAGAAACAATGACTCGTTCTATAGGTGGACAAATTGCACTCTGAGAATTCTAATGTCACATGCTTCACTACCGTAAGCTTGTTATTATCGGAAAAAAATCAAGGTTGAAGTTTCGTTTTTTTTTTAATTGCACGCCGAAATCTCCGCGCGTGACGTCAAAAATTTCGAAAACGTATACTTCTGCTATTTTTGTGACATTGGCTTGATGAAATTTTCTGAAACTTCGTATGCTAGGTCTATGGCACCCGCGGATGACAGTATACTTCATTTTTTATTGATTAGAAGCTAAGTAGGGCCCAGTAAGTACCTTCAAAATTCATGACGTCATGGTGATCGGTGTGGGAATGTCAAGGTGGCATCTCCAGCCCCCCCCCCCTCCCCTCCCCCATTTTTTGAGCGTTTTCTCGCTTACCGAGAGCCTTCTCGCACTAAAGGTGATGCTTTTCGGGATGTTGAATTACTAATGGGCGAAAATGAGAGACAGAAGAGTTTGGCTTTTACTTTCTTACGGCTTGCGCTTCATATCTACTTCCCACTTTTAACCACCTCGAGTTCATTCATGGTATATACTAGTTCGTTGTATTCATGGCACTGCGGCTCAAAGCTCGCGAAACCTTTCTAAAAACAAGAAGGATTACACCCAGCGAGTGTAACGTAGCAACCGTTTCTTGTCAGATAGTGCTCAATGTACACGTCAATGGCTGCTAATGGGGATCGCAGCGTGCGCGTTAAGTCGAATGCCACTGTCTTTCATTTCCCAATAGCATCCATTGGCATGTACATTGAGCACTATTTCTTATTGTTCAACAACGCACAGAAGAAATCTCTCATTGGCATCACCTTGGAGGTCAAAATGTTATACTCGTTACATACTATACAACGCCTACGAGGGACGAACCGGTGCCGCTATAAGGAGCTTCGCCTCAAAAAATCGTTTTGCTGTTCAGTGTCGCCTCGGTAACGTCTTCGTATCTTACTGCGCCGTGGACGCATACAGGTCCACGTTTCAAGAATCTTGGCTGCGGAAAACGGTTCAGAAGTCTCGCTCGTTCGGAAACATCCAGAGTGAGTCCGTATCTTGGGAAACATTTGACGATTCTCACACGCGTTCAGGGTCGGAAGATTGGGCTGTTGCAGCGCATCGCCAGAAAAAAAAAAAAAAGAGGAAGAAATGACCAAGCCGGCCTGGTGATGGGACAGAGCGCTACTGTTCTTCCGTCTGGCCGGCTCGGCCATTTCTTCGTGTCCTGTAACGCGTTGCACCAGTTTAAGTGTGGTATATATGATTGACAGAAGCTCATCACACTTCCTTTCGTAATCGTCTATTTAGAGTAAAAGCTTGCAGATGTTCTTTTTTTTTTCAAGTGAAGTCTATGACCATTCTGGGATGTTCTTTTAGGACAGCTTATAGACGCCTCTTTCTGTCGGCCTAGACAACGGGCAGCTTCCCGAGAAGAAAGTTTTCCCATATATATATCGAACATTCTTTTGCAACGCAGTGTAAGAGAGCAATGCCACTCTACTCTTACTTCTACGAATTGCCCGTGTGCATATATATATATATATATATATATATATATATATATATATATATATATATATAGGCCATCTAAATTGTTTCCGTAAATGGTATAAGAGGGGAGACCTGACGCAGTATAGCTTCGTCCACCAGGCCAGGCTGTCTGCAGCACTGCGGAAGCCGAGAACGGGAACGCTTCCGCTAGAAAATATTAAGGACCGAGATAACTCTCTAGCGGTCTCCCGTCATGCTCTCCCGATACCACGTCGGTTGCGCGCCTATTTCGGCACGCCGAGTTGCCATGCGGAACACCCCTCCCTCCGCGCTCTCCGTTCGCGTTGCTCTTGCCCGCCGCCTTCTACGTGCGCCGTTGACAGAGACCCAGAACAACGGTGCCTTTCGTGTTATAAAGAGAATACGGAGGAGAAGCAATGGGCGAATAAATCATAAAAAAAAGACGGAGTCTCCGCGCTCTTCTATATTCGCGTGACGTAAGGAAGGTGCGGCCACTATGTTTAGTTACAGGGTGTGCGCGCGCGGGCTAAATATACCTGAGCGTGTGTGCGCCTCTCTGAACACGCGCGCGCACAAACGTGACAGTACATTGCAGGGCTTGTACAGTGCGCGCCACACGACTTCCTGGCTGCGTCTTGCGCTGTGTAATATAAGATAGTCCCGCATCGCGTAAGAACGATAAACGGCACAGGGACCCCTCCCCCCATTGATGGAAAGAAAGAAGAAAGAAAGAAAGAAAGAAAGAAAACGAAAGAAAGAAAGAAAGAAAGAAAGAAAGCATGTGGCAACAACTCGGTGACCATGCGCACGCCGTCTCAAATGGCCTACATTTTCGCTATCACCGTACTGCGGTTGTAATATTTTTTTTTCGATGTAGCACGTGTTCCTTCGTAACGCGAGATACGCGTTTCGGTTTCGTCACTTTCTTTTTTTTTCAATACTTCGCTTTGTTATTAGTCCGTTCTCTTTGATCTCTTCGGAAAGGTTCTGCTGCACACATCGTGGCCAGAAAGCTTTTTATACGAACCAAATGCAAAATGTATTGCGTCTGTATTTTTAGCTACTAAAGAACGCTGAGAGGTTCGACGCTGTTATACACACTGGCTCGCGTTATAAGTAGCCCAAATATAGAACACCGACTGACGTGTGGTATTTGAGGCACATCCATTAATAGCTGAACATGCCATGGCTGTCGCTGAGAACTTGCTCTTCGTAATACTCGCTCCACTTTCTCCCTCGTTTATTTCTCTTTTGCCGTAATATTTTTTTTATCTCGGTGTGAACAGCCTCGCACACACGTCTGAGCTGCATAGGAACGTCTCACGTAAGAGCGAAATGCTGTGCGTGTATCCATATTTATATACGCCGAGTATATAAGTGCGTGGCTGTGCAGTTTGACGCTGTTTGAGCGTTATATTTAGGCTCGGTGTTGAAGACAGCGCACAGATGAAACCAGGTCTCGCTTTTGAGACTTATAGAAAAAATTAAAAAGACATACGCATGGCAGATATAAACGTGTCTGGTGGTTAACGCTTGCCGTGCTGACGTCGCATCATGTCATAGACATATCTATAGGTGCCGGAAAGGCGACTTACGAATCGTGTTCGCTTTATCTTTAGCACCGTCGACAAGCGCTCAGAGAATCACTTGTATTGGCGCGATTACATTGTAACGGTGAAGAACGCATTTCTTTTTCCCTCAATGTCGTTTAACTTTATACGGTGCGTCGGCCCCGGTACCGACCAGGGAACGAAACGCCAAACGTAGCAAGGCATCCCGACCTTCGGCCCTTCCTTCTTTTTTGTTGTTTTATCTTGTCGTATTTTGTGCTTGTTGTTGCGACAGCGCATCTCGCTTAAAATGGCCACGTCACAAAAGCGGGCAGTCGCCTGTAGTAGTTAGCGTACAGGAGGGGCTTTTTTTGGTATAGATGAAGGAAAAATTTTGAAGATTGACTCATCTTTAAGGTGGCAACCAAGCGCCGGCCGGCTCCAGGGACATTTACGTCCGAGAATTTTGTCGTCGAAGCACCTCAAAACCTCACAATGCCTCCCCGTCCATGAACCGTCACCCGGCGTTTACAGCGATGTATAGAAACCGAAACATCTGTGAACAACAAAGAGGCTGTTGATTGATTGATATGTGGGCTTTAACGTCCCAAAACCACCATATGATTGTGAGAGACGCTGTAGTGGAGGGCTCCGGAAATGTCGACCACCTGGGGTTCTTTAACGTGCACCCAAATCTGAGCACACGGGCCTACGACATTTCCGCCTCCATCGGAAATGCAGCCGCCGCAGCCGGGATTCGATCCCGCGACCAGCGGGTCAGCAGCCGAGTACCTTAGCCACTAGACCACCGCGGTGGGGCAACAAGGCTGTTAATTGGAACAAACATTATGGAAGGCCATGACACCGGAAAGTCGCGAACATTTAACCACCCATCGATCAAAGCATATGACAGAACAAAATATTAACAAGAACGAAATATAGGCTGCTAACCAAAACAAAATAGAATGCACGCTGCTTCGCCCTATCAGCATTCGCTTCCTGGATATACGTGGAATATTTCATATTAGATGCGGAGCATCTAATACTCGAGGCTTGTAGTGCGGCGCCGTCCGCAAGCTTCCTCCTCCTTCTTCCACCATCTGTGCATCCCTTCCTCCTCTACACACCGCGCGCGCTTCACTCCTCCACCATCTGTGCACCCTTCTTCCTCTACACACCGCGTTCGACATCTACAATTCTCCTGATTCTCCAGTGGACGCGCATGTGGCGTCGCGCTTCGAGAACATTCAACAGCTGACAGTGCATGCGCCGTCGCACTGTATATATACTCAAGGTCGGCGCTCGCTCGCTCAGTTGCCGCTCGTCGGTTGGTTTGTACGGCGCGTCGACGTCCAAGGTCGCGGTGAAATGAATGCCAACGAATCCACAAACACAATGATCGACGTCCCTTCGACCAGCGCCGCCCTTTCGCATACGTGTGTACGTGTTCACTCATTTAACACCCCCTCCTACAACCACGTTAACCAATTTAGCCATCGACCCAAGTAAGTCGCAATTTAACACCCCATTTCACAACCACGTTAACCAATTTAGCCATCGACCCAAGTAAGTCGCACTTTAAAACCCCGTTAACCAATTATATGCTCCGCATCCTCCTCAGTGTTCCCCCGAGGGAAGCTGCGGGCAATTTTTCTTCAAGCTTTAATCATCCTCTGTACTTCATTTGTTTTATTTTTTTGTAGGTCTAATGACTGATTACTCTAGTAACCGTCTATGCGGTGCCGCTTTAACTCCGCGATGCCTAGAGACAATATTTCACTTCACACCCCGCCTCAAATGTAGGACACGGCGGTGATAAAACGATAATCGCAAACTCATCGTGTTCATGGCTGCAGGAAAAATATTCCAGCTCAGCGTCTATAGATTTTGGTCTTGATGCGTTTTTTTTTTCTTTTTTGCATGGCCCGGTTGGCCTGAACAAAAAAAAAGTGGCCCAAGTTCGGCCCGGGCCCTAGATTAGAAAACGTTGGTCTACCCGAGCCAGGCCCGCGGCCTCGGGCTACCCGGACCCCGTGTTGGCTAGTCGCAATGTCTACGACGACGTGTGTGTGTGTGTGTGTGTGTGGAGAATCAGTATCTGCATTGCATGAGACTTCCTGTCAACGTCGAAAGTTTTGGGCACTGCCCTGCCGTTCCGCAATCTCCGGACGTCCTTGGCGCTGCAGAAAAATTCCGTTCGCCGGTCGGACGTGAAACCGCGCGCGCAATGTCGATCTTGCGCCGGAATCTGCCATAACTCGGGGGTCTGTTCCTGCAGTGGCTTAGGCAGAAATTTGTTTCTGCGGGAGCAACTCATTTATTTATTTATTTATTTATTTATTTATTTACTTATACTCATACCAACAGCGCCCTCTGGGGACATTGTTGTAGGGGGTTTACAAATTCAAAGTACATTTGAATCAGTGGGGACAAGCACTTCCTTGATATGAAGTGGAGGCCGGGCAGGCCAGTGAGATAGTCTCATTTGCATAGGCAAAAGGAAATTTCAGGAAGGGCACATGTCCTGCATTTTACCCCCTGGCTACGTGACTGGCGTTTCCTATATTATCGCTTCACGCTTGCTGTCATCCTGTGCTGAGTCGTCATACGGCGGATTCCAGTTGTACAAGATTCCTCATTGTATACGGGCTCGAGTGCTCTAAATAAACAAAGAGCTTGGCTCGCGCTACACTTCGTGTCAAGCCATGGGCGCGCCATCCGTCCTCGTCACAGATAGGGATTCGAACCGAGCGCGACCGACTGATTGTATTGCCAGAATGTAAGTATTTAACGGCACCACTCGCAGGCTCAAGTATTCCGAAATGTCCTCACACTGAGATAAAACCCGCAGGGCGCGGGTTCGAATCCCGGCTGCGGCGGCTGCATTTCCGATGGAGGCGGAAATGTTGTAGGCCCGTGTGCTCAGATATGGCTGCACGTTAAAGAACCCCAGGTGGTCCAAATTTCCGGAGCCCTCCACTACGGCGTCTCTCATAATCATATGGTGGTTTTGGGACGTTAAACCCAACATATCAATCAATCAATCACACTGAGATAAAGGTGCTGGTCGCCACCGTGTCTCTCCGCATGAGGTTCCTTGCGAATCTTGATTGTTAATTAAGGTTCGTGGTCTCTACAAAAAGTCTTTTTCTCTCTCTGAACGTGCTTGATACGTGTCGCTGTAGCGGGTACCTCCAGGACGATTCGTGAGAACGGGTCTCCATGTTCTGGCGACACTTTTTCTCGTGCGTTACGGTCGAGTTAGTGTTTTACACCTCGCGCCGTGCAGCCGTTGTGGATGACGCAACGCGAACCTGACAGCGCCGGGTTTATTCATAGTGTCCCTGCGCCACCCCAGCGCAGCTGGGAGAAGTCGGGCACGTTTCCACGAATGTCCGTTTTTACAGCACGCGTGCCTGAAGGGAATGCGTAATTATTTCGGGGCTCCCGACGTTGGGAAACGGCGCGCGGGCACTCCCCCCCCCCCCCCCTCTTTGGTGTAGCATATGCAGTACAAAACAGTCAGCCGTACAGCAAGAATCTCAGCTGCCTCGGCGCGTTTAGTGACGTCACGCCCTCTCTTCGGCACGTTCGTTACTGCTCTCTAAACGTCACCCGCTTGACGTCATGCGATTGCGGGTGCGAACGTGCGTAGGTGGCCAACGAGACGTAGGGTCTTGAGAAACAACGCTGTAAGGCATTGCGGTGGTGCTGCGAGATGTGAACTGCGCGTGCATCATCAACGGTCATCAACGCTACGGAGTCGCAGTATTCGGTCTCTCTTTCGCATGTAAAGCTTGAAGTGAACTGCGCCGGGAACGTGGCGTAAGCAAACCTGAGTTTATGTTGAATATGGCAAATCAGGGCTTTAATACACAAACACCTCTAACATTATGTAAGATTGTTCGTAAGGCGACATTTGAACTGATCTAGACTCCGGGCTTATCGTTATTAAAGGGCCCCGCCGCGGTGGTCTAGTGGCTAAAGTACTCGGCTGCTGACCTGCATTCAGGTCTCGGGATCGAAGCCCGGCAGCGGTGGCTGCAGTTTCGATGGGGGCGGAAATGTTGTAGGCCCGTGTGCTCAGATTTGGGTGCACGTTGAAGAACGCCAGGTTGTCGACATTTCCGGAGCCCTCCACTACGGCGTCCCTCATAATCATATTGTGGTTTTGGGGCGTTAAACCCGACATATCAATCGATCATTATAGTTAACAAAGGGGGCCAGTGAATGGCAGGACGCGTTTGCGATAGCTGCATGCACGAAATTTGGGGATTCGGTCCGTTCTGCGGAAGTCCGCAACTTGCGGAATGGATCATTATAGGAACGTTAGCTTTTATTCTTTTTTTTATTTTGTGTAGGAATTCATATGGGGTCTGAACGAAGACCCTGGGTCTATTTGAAACAAGTGTATACTCGTAGCTCTCAGGTTTCCCAATCGGTTTGGCAGCCCCTGCGTACTTCCATGCAATCATCTCCATCGGAGTCCTGCTGGGCACGTAGCTCGCAACATGAACCTTCCTTACTTCATCATCATCACCATCATCATCATCTTCTTCATCAGCCTGACTGCGTCTACTGCAGGACAAAGGCCTCTCCCATGTTCCGCCAGTTAACACGGTCCTGTGCCTTGCTGCTGCCAATTTATACCCACAAACTTCTTAATCTCATCTGCCCACCTAACCTTCTGTCTCCCCCTAACCCGCTTGCCTTCTCTATAGGAATCCAGTTAGTTACCCTTAATTACCAGTGGGTTATCCTTTCTACTTGCTACATGCCCGGCCCATGTCCATTTCCTTCTTCCTGATTTCAACTATGATATGGTTAACCCCCGTTCGTTCCCTCATCCACTCTGCTCTCTTCTTGTCTCTTAAGAGGTTACACTTACCATATTCCTTTCCATTTCTCGCTGCGTCATTCTCAATTTAAGTGCGACCCCCTTTGTAAGTCTCCAGGTTTCTGCTCCGTAGCTACTTCACGGGTGCTCTAATGCCGCGTTCGCAGCTTGTAGCGAGTGGCGCGTCTGTGGAAAGGATACTATACCGCATAAGTCATCGTGTACTTGGTCCGAGTATCTGGCGCTGTTAATCTGTATGTGACGAAGAGTCCAATGTCCGTCCGCTCTTGCCACTTCACTTATTCCGTTACGTCACAACTGCTTGCGTAACGGATCACCCGTGTGGTTCACGCGCCTCACCAGAACGGAAATTTGCCCGTTCATGTAAGAGGGTAGCGCGCGGATGGATGCTGTAATAGTTAAAGGGAGCCATCACATCAGGGCAGTTTTGATTGCGCCCTCGTCTCTTAATGCCTTGCCTGTCCGTTTGCGGGCATGTGGGTGCGTGTTTTCGCGGCTTGATTGCATATAAATCCGTCGCTGACCGGCTTCGCAGAGCGCGCCAAGGCCGCCCGGACGACGGCGATGATGCGAGGCCGGCCGCGCAGCGCGTTAGGTTTAAGGAGTTGTTATAAATAGCGTGCCGGCTGGCCTTGGCGCCTTGCTCCTCGCGCCCCGCGTGCGTGTGTGTACGCGGGACTTGGCTTCCCATTGGGCTGCTCGGGGATGCCCATTCTGCATCGCACCCGGCGCCGACTATAGGGCACGCGAAAGACGGAAAAGGGATAACCGAGTTCAAGGCATTCGAGTCGAGTGTGCCACGCCTGCTGTGCGCATTGCATGGCTTTACGCGGATTCTTCGGAATCCAGAGCTGAAATGTGGTTCCCATGTTGAGAAACTCCGCATTTCTGAATTCCATGAAGTTTCATTAGGTTCGATGTTTCTGCGTTCTTAACGCAAGACGTATATATAAGATATATACTCCATATGCAGTGCATCGGGCATGACGGAACAAGAAATGGACTTGCAGTCGTGCTCGTTATGACTCACAGCACGACAGTGAATGGCCTCACGAGTTGCAACATTACACGTGGATTTCATGAGCCTTTATTTATACAACTAAACAGTGTTCTGTCATTTCGGGATGAATCCAAGTTAATAAATGACAGTACAAGTCATGCGTTGCAAGTCACAATGAGCGCGGCTGTATGTTTTTTTTTTAAACACCACCATGCGAACTGCGCTTGATTATATGAAGTGAGTTGCAACTACAGCCTTTGCCGAGAGGAGGAACTCTGCAACTTGCACTATTCATCGTAGGCTACGCGGGCACCTTCACGTTCATCCAACTTTTCAGGTTGCAGTAGCCTGCTTGTCTTGCGAACATTCTTTTACCTAGCGAAAGTAGCGCACGGAGCTGTTTTTTTTTTTTATGGAAGGTTACTCGAGCATCATTATAGGCATTAAAAGGAAGCACCTGTTCACTGTCTCGTCTGGCGATGACGCGCCCTTCGCCCGTCGCTCAGCGTGGGCGGCGCTGCCTTATGCACTCTTAAGTAGCCGTCGCAATGGTCGCGAATTCTCTGTGCAACCGGGCAGCTTTTCCGTTCCCGCTGGTGAACATTAATAAGCGTGGCCTTGATCTTGAAAACCCCTTTCGGCGCTGCGCAACCCTGCGGTTGCGTCTTCTACATTTCTTCATCTTTCATTCTTTCTTGGGAGATAGGATAGCATATATATAGATTGCGGAGATGCGCCTAGGGCGATTGGGTGCCGTTGCAGGCAATAAGTGAGCTGAAGATGGAACAGCCATCGACAGAACCGAAGGTAGACGGCCCCGTGGAATATCTGTAGTATACTTACTCCCTCTGTTTGTCTACTGTCCGTTTAGTGTGTAGAATATTTCTTGTTAAACTGAATTTATGCCGGCCTGAGTTTCGTTGGCTCCGTGTCTATACGTTTTACTATAGAAGAAACAGCTCTACAACTTCCTAAACAGCAATGGCGTCGCAGGAAAGTGGCGACTTCTGTGACAGCCGAAAGAAATCGGAGCATATCCACGGAGTGAATGATGTTGGGTGGGGCGAAGTGTCCGTCCGTCTTTCCGTTCATTCGTCCGTGCTTCCGTCCGTCCGTTCGTTCTTGCCTCCATGCGTCCGTCCGTCAGTTTGTGCGTCCGACACTGATAATGTGAAGAATTATTAAGATCTACGTTGATCTGACTTTACTAACGGCTGCGCATTCTTTTTTTTTTTCGTTCTTCTTTTTCGCTTACAAAAATGCACCCCGGATATGTGTGTGCGTTTCCTTTCCGCCAGCTCGCTTGTGTTGCGGGGGAAAAAACTAAATCGACAAATAGGTAATGTCTCTCCCTCTGTGTCCACGAAAACAGTAAGGTAACCGTTATTTTCGCGGGCGGGTCTTCGGAAAGAACTTTCGAAGTAATACAGGAAAGGGACCCGTCGAAGCTGAGTGAGGTTGAGGGTGGTGCGACATGGAGAAAACAGCGCCCTTATTTTTCTTAAAGCCCGTGGATTTCCGGACGCGCGCGCCGTGCTGTTTCGGCAACACCAGAAGAGTTACGAAAATAGCGCCGCCTCCTCCTCGCTCGTCTTCCTCGCCGGTCACGCCGAAGCGCATTTCTTTCAGAGCGGCGCGTATAGCCAACCGCACGGACCTTCGGCGCCACCTTTTTCTTTTTTCTTTCATCATCCTTGCGTTTCGCTGGCTGCCCGATAGTTCTTTTTCTGGCCCGGCTTCTGGCAGAAGCGCTCTGCCTGCCCAGGCGGCGCCCGACACACGACCGAAAATACGGTGTTTCTCGGGAGAAGCGGAAGCTCCTGCACAGGGGGCATCCGCTACGTGGTGTACCGAGCCAAGCGGTTTCGCTCGTGGAACGCGCGGATGCTGCGGAACGTCCGCTCCGGGCAGCCTCTTGTCGCATCGCGAGCTTCTTTTCTAATGATCGTTTCCCGCGACTGTCTCCGGGAACTGTCGCTACAAGCGTGGAGCTCCTGGCCGGGCGCTTATTCAGTGGAAATCCAGTCTCAAGGGTTTGCGACATGGGCTTGCCACTCTGGACGCGTATATAGCGGAGCCACGATAAGTGCCGAGCGAGCGAAAGAAGATCATTTGCGATTTGGGACTTGAGGATAAATGAATAAGTCAGGAGATTAATGTGGAACGGAGGCTCATTTCACTCCCCTGTTTACGGACCAAGTAGTCATCTACCCATTGTCGCGCCGTCGACGTGAAAACGGAGAAAGCTCTTTCCGCGGTGTACCGAATCCGTCCATGTGCTCTGTTTACGGCAAATATGCCCGCCTAAAGCGGAAATGTGACGTCTACGTGATATAAACTTGTCGGCATGTGGCGAACAGATCCACTTGGGCACCTGTCCGTGCCCATGTCGAAGATTAAATGGGCAACTCGCCCCAGAGACGTCGTTTTTGTGCAGCAGGCTTAAAGGCTACGGTACTGTGTCGTCGACGATATTCTGACATGTGCGCCATTTCTGATGGGTGGACCGTACAGTATGTGGGGATGAGCAGAATGTGTGCGCCTTCCATTATAGAGTCAGGAGAGGGAGAGTTACGGTGCGTGTATAGAAGTTTTGCGCGCATCAGTAAGTAATTAATAAGTGGATCCCTACAGAGATCAATAGCGGCGATGATTCCGCGAATCGCGGTGATCGATTACTCCAGAATATCCATTCGATACACCCTGTGAAGTTTATCGTGGTTATTGAACCGTGTTATTACATAATTCTTGAAGAGCCAGAAAAAAACCTCGCGACCGTTCTTGTCGCTTGAAAGTCGTTTTGCCATACGCGATGGGAAGGTATAAAGGGAAGGAAAAAAAAAAAGAGAAAAAGCGTGTCAAGCTGACCAATTCTTTCGCTCGAAGGAAATACCGAATACGATAGCTTTTCATTGATCGTTGGTGTCGCAACTTACCGCGCCACGCCAGGTCTTGCCCACTGACTCGCTGACTCTTCTTTCTCTAGTTTCCTCCGAATGGTCGTGCTTAAGCGAACGAGGAGGAAAAAAAAGAAGTGGGTGAAGGGAATGGGGAGAGTGTGTGTTTGCGAATAAGAAGAAAGAGATCGGCGTTTCTAGGCAGCGCGCAGGAAACAGCGCGGCAACAGTCTCCTGATTAATGTCGTATATCGAGCTACTATATGCGGCGCTCGGCCTTCAGAGAAGGGCTATTCTTGGCTCCTCGGGACACGCAACAAAACAACAAGCAGGCGCGCCTGCAAAGCGAGCACGTGTGTGGGTGGATGGTAGCGCGCCATGCGTGCCTCCCCTCTACTCGTTCACGACCACTAATAGGCTTTAGTGCTGTTCATGCCGGATGCGTGGGTGTCACCGAGGAGAACTTGAAGCTCTTTCGAAACGCGCCGCGTTGTAGCGACGGCTTCTCTCTGTCTCTTCCCCTCTCCTTTTGTGCCTCACATTCACGCACGCGGGGTTTTTTCGTGGCTCGCTTAGTGTACAGGCCGATAGCGGATCGATACGCGTGTGGCCCTCTCTGCCTCGTTCCATCGCACCCTATCCGCGTTATTTTTATTTTTCTCCACACCCCGCGAGATATGCATGCCCTCTCCCCTCGAGCCGCTGTTCCCCCTCTCCGTGCCTTCCCAACTTCGCCCCGCTCCGCGCGTTTCGTTTACTGCGGCTATATTTAGAAGCGCTCGCGCGCCTCTGGCTGGCTTGTACCGAGTACGACTACAGTCCCTAGTACGACTTTTAACGAGCGACTCTTTCGTTGTGTGCTCGCGAGCGATTGAACCGCGCACGCGCAATGCGGGGGCGTTTGCTGTTGCTGCGCGGGTGAGAGAGTGCGCGCGTCTCTCCCCCGCTCTTCGAGTTAACCGAACGGACCAATGGCGGCGGCCCGCTGCAAGGTCAAGCTGTTGCTAAAACGGAACCGCTGCGATAGCACCACGTGCGGTGCGCGCCGTTTCAAAATAAAAGGTACACTAACATCGCGTTCCTGCATTACTGGTGCGACTTTTACGTGTAGTCGTCTTTTTTTTTTTTTCGTACCGCTGCTGCGTATTGTCTCGAATTTCGCGACATGCATGGACGCTTTCGTACTCATTGTTTTCGATTTTCTCCAGTTCTCTCTGCACGGCACTTCTGTGACATTGTCGCTATAGTGGTGCCTTTGTTCCTTTGAAGTTCCAGTTTGCTGCTTTATTTTCCGTCAAGAGTCGGAGCACCCTGCCCGTGAGCGAACGCGGAACGAAGTTGAACGTTAAAAAAGCCATCGGACCATTGTGGGTTTCTTCTGCGCACTGCAAGTAAAAAAAAAAGTAAATGCGATCAAATGTGAGAATTGTTTGGTCACTTTCTTCCCATCTCTCTGATCCTATCAATCTTCGTTTTCTTCTTGGAAGTGTATTTTACGTACTGCTAAAACCGCGGCTGCAGCGAACCACGCAACGCAATGCTCCTTTGTTGGGTGCGAAGCCGACGTTTTCTGTCATCGATCGTCGCGGGACGACCGGCGAGCCGCAGTTTCGTTGTTCGTGTCAAAACGATAGTTATAGCGCGAGAACAGAACAACGACAAAGAGTCAAGGACACGAGCGCTAACTTCCAACCATGCGTCCTTCCAGCGCTAACTTCCAGCTCGTGTCCTTCTTGTCTCTTTGTCGTCGTTCTGTTCTCGCGCTGTAACTATCGTCATGTCGTACCAACTACGCCAAAATGCCACACTTCGTGTCAAACGTTCATCTTCGCTTTTCTTTAGCTCGTATCGCAGTTTTGACGAACATATGCCTTTGTTTCGAAGGAAGGTTCCTTCGAATGCGCAAACAAATCGTTACTGTCGAGGTTGGACGGATGCTATGAGCGTGCCCTTTATAACCTGGTGGTGGCATGTGTGCCACCAGGCTCGAAAGAAAAAAAAAAAAACGAAATGTAGCGTTCTGTTGGTGTTGGCCTAACACCTTATGGACTTCAATTAAAACGATCTTATTTATGTTGGTTACGAGCTTCGTGTAGCGGTTGCTAGCCATCCCTGCTTTTTTTTTAATTAACTATGTGAGTGCTGATTTTGTTTTGAATCGATTCACTGCTGTCGTAATGGGTATAAGAAACTCTTTCACTTCTTTCGCGATTAATTCTGCGTGCCTTACATTTCGCTCTAGCGTGTTCAAAAACATGTCCCTCATCGATAACAGTTGCGATCAACAATGGCCTATCCGCGCCCATAAGGGCACGTGACATGTGGGGCTTCTTGAAGCACTTTCTTCCACTGACTCGTCACGTTCCTGCTCAGTCTAGTCTCTGAACACAACTGCATCTGCCCAGGTGGATTTGCGCGCACAAGAGCACGTTCACACGAACAGTGGCCGCGGCTGGGGCTGTTTCGTGCATCGTAGCCCGTTGACGGGATGTGTTTCGTTTATAACATGATGCTCTAAGTTAGGTTTAGGCAGTATTAAATTTTGAGGAATGTGGCTGTCTAGCGAGGTCGCGTGGAGAGACCGCACGTTTGATTACATGTATAACGTTTTTTTCCCGGTCGTCACTGCTTTGCCTTGTCGCGGAGTAGTTTGGGCTTTTCGTTGTTACAGTACGATTTTTGTTTCCTCGCTTTGTCGCTTGCGCAGCGCTGGGTCACTTTAGTTTGAGCAGTTGTGTTTCCTTTTTTCTTTGTTTTTCTCGTGTGCGCTCGTTGTTTTAACTGTTCGTTCGCGTCGCCTAGCGAATAATGGCACGCTAGCGTAAAAGGCCGAATTCATTTGCGAGTCCGACTCGCGGAGCTTATTGATGGTAATGAACTGTGCCCGTTTCAACATATCTGCGCGTCTTCCCTCTTTCACCACCCTCTCTTGGTCGTCACGTGTTCCATCTCCGTAGCGGGCGTTTCCCAGAAGCCGAGGCGAGCGCCCAAGATCCCGAAAAAAGCGCGCTCATATTGATTGGCGGCTGCAACAGAGCGAAGAGGGCGCAACGCGAGGCTGGAAGGGGGAGAGCCTTCTCTTAGCCGTGGGCGCACACACGGGGTTCGTGTTTACCCCTGCGCGGCTTGGGTCTCCCCGGACGGCCGAGCGGAACGCTTTCAGAACACCAAACTGCCTGGGCGGGAAGCGAGTGCGGGGGCTTGCCTCCTGGTCGCGCTCTCGGCGGTCGTGTTGTGCGCGTCCACGCGGAGGCGCCAGTGACACTAGGCGAGCTCGTCGCCGTGGCTGCCGACGATTTCGACACGTATCGTGGAGTGTTTGGGAGCGCTTGACGCTTGCTAGAGACGTGAATTCGAAACGCATATTTGGGGAGGCGGACTGGTGAAAATCACGAGAACGTGCTAATCGACAGTTCGACGCTGTCCAAGCCCGAATGACTCTTTTATTGACACGTGCGTGGCGCATAAAAGGTGAAATGTCGATGACGCGTTGAACGCGTCCTCTTAACCTTGTCACGTTTGAGTTTACTTTGACGGTGTAAAAGTATGTTATTAGGGACTTCTTCAATGGCGCGTGTTCTGCACGTGCGCCGCCGTTTCCTTGAATAATTTGACATTGCGCCGGTGTCGCTGCCGTTTATTCGTTTTCTTTACGTTACCGCGTGAGCAAAGGTTGAACGCAGTATGCCGACATTCTGGTGATCAGCTGCAAATTTCATTTACAAGTTTCACTTTTGTTGCTTTTTCTTCTTCTTTTGTGGCCTCTTCATTTCAAAAGTTAAAATATACCCTTCAATTTTTTGTCGAGGCCTTTTTTCGCTTTCGCCAGGATCTCATATACGTCAATGCTAATCTTCACTGCTGCTTATTACGTGAAGCTGTCTTCTCCACAGTCACACGCATGATTCAGTGAAGCAACCTTTGGCGAGCTTTGCCCACGTTTAGTATTGTCTGGGTTGTCTGACGTCGATCGATCAACGTCATGGTTTGGCTGGCGGTTTTATTGTCTAGAAGTCGTTTCGTTCGCGTTGCTAACCGGTCCTGAAATTCGAACAATAACGTCCTCCGCGCTCCCGTTTGTGAAGAAAAGGCGCAATAGGCTTTTTGTGTCATTTGAGTGCATGGACCTCAAACCAACCTGGAGACGTCCTAAGGTTCACATTTTTATATGAGTTCATACTTTTACGGAATAAATTATAAAAACTTTTTTTTACTATTTCCATCGTGCTGACGTGCATTGTGCTCCAAACAAAACAAGGGAGTTACATGAGTATTTCTTCATTATTTATTATGACACCATATAGCGGTACTTAATATTCAGTGCAGTATTTCTGAGGAATTTATTGTACATAATCATAAGATTTTTATGAATATGTTCTTCGATCTACATTCTTTTCACCACCTTCCCATTGACTTTTGCCTTACGTTCGGTCAAGCAGTCCGTTGCTCAATTCATCTTTAAATGTCTTTTACTTACAATACATGGGTGCATTGTTCATGCATTTCATCGTAAAATATAGTAACAATACGGCTCTAGTTTGTGCAAGTGCATGTTGAAATCGAATAAGAATCATGACAACCTATGTCTCAAACTTTTTTCTGTTCATTTTTCTTTCATATCACAGAAAACCTGGGGTCCCATCATACTATGGAAATAAATCCTCCATACAGCAACCTTCAAAGAAAAGGTGAGGAGCAGAAGTCTGCAAGTGATTCTTAGTTCTCTTTCTGTAGTCCTGCAGTAGCAAAAGAACGAAGGTATTTCTGAATAGCTTGTGTTTCATTTCAAGCTTGCGTAGTGTCTGCTGCTGTATGTATTTATGTAAAATATATGCCACCACTTCTCTTAAGAAAAATCGTAACATTTAGTATATTGTGAACATTTACTGTGCCCACTCCTTAGCCTCATGCCATAAAGTGGCTTTCAGTTGACTCCGTAACATCTTATGCAATGCTGCAAAGTGTCTCAAATGAAATATGCTATAGAAATAAAGAAATGCTATTCTTGCATTTACGACTCTGTAAACCAGTATGGTACCAGTTTTAGTGTAAGTAATATGCATCTCATATCTTCAAAACAATAATTTAATCTATGTTCATTTTGAGTACGTCAGCCTCTGCTCTGTGTTGTTATCTGTCCTTCTGGCTGATACTTTCGATGCACTAGTTGTCATAACATGATGAACAGCATGCTAACATGAAAATGTAGAAATGGAGACTTTGATGCCATGTCATCCAGATTCCTGTGTGCTTGTCTTGTTGCACATTTATATCCTCCATCCTCAAAGGCTTCTGTCAGTCCTAAATTTCTGTTTTCTCGGTAATTCATGTGCCATGTAGCAGACGAAATACAGCTATGCAAGGTTATCTTTCCCCTCTGTCCGTTTTACCCCCAAATGTGCATGCCCGTGCTCCCATTCCGTGTACTGCTTTATCCCATTGCTCGTGAAGGCTCTGCATGTGAACACGTATCTGTGTGTGCATGTACGAACGCGTGGTGCAGACCAGCATGGCGTGATGGGCTTCCTTGGTGGGCTTCCCTCGCTGCCAGGTGGTTCGCAGCCGTTGCACCAGCCACAGCCGCAGCACCCACTGGCTGCCGCCGCCACCGTGCAGCCGGGCTCCACAGGGGACATGCAGCAGCAGCAGGAGCACTTACAGTTCCAGCAGCAGCTCCTGCAACTCAAACAAGAGCAGCAGGTATGTGGGCAATTCTAGCGGTACAGCAGCGTCCAATGTGAGCTGCAACATACTGCTCATTGTCAATGCAGTGCAAACGCTGCATGGTAGCATCAACATAGAAAACGATCTTTGAAGTTCAATGGTGTTTTAGCTACTGGGATTTGCTAAGCCAGTTACGCATTTGCCTATGTTAGAGTGTAAGCTTGGGCCCCTTCAACCAAGACCACTGTGTTGCATCTCATGTTGACTGACAGCTTAGTTTCATAGTCTAAAACTTAACCTCTTCTGTATTTTGTAAATTTGTTGCCCGAATTCAGGCATCCCAAATAGTGAAACGCGACATTTTAGCAAAGTAGTTTGCCGTCCTAATAGCCAAACAGAATTTAGCAAGGCTTCACATTAGCCCCTGAATTCTAACTTGCAACAATGTAAACTCAAGTTCACATGATCCTACGTTTGTTTCCCACAATTTTGCGCTTAAAAGCACAGATGAAGAAATGGGGAAACACTTAAAGAAACATCTAGGTGTGAAGCAGACCAGGACAGAGAACACTACACAGGATAGGCACCAGCTACAAAGTGATTTTATTCATTGCTGAACACAAACATACCATTGTAGCAGATGTACCACCTAGTCAATAGTATTCTTTGTCTTTATCTGCTTTGCACGTGAATGTTTGCATAAGTATGTACAGGGGGAGGGCCAATATTCCCAGGCCACTATTTCACGTATTTCTATGAAAGCCTGGCCCAGGAACTTTTTGATCAAGACTGTGCATATGACTAACTAGCTCTGATTTGAAGCAATCTTCCTGTAATGTTTCATTTCCCGTTTGATACCGTTTAGCACTTTTGTTGTTACCTTCGTGACAAGCGATGTCAGGCTTCACCTTTGTCCCGGCTTGTGCGGGGATGCAGGTGCAGCAGCAGTTGTTGCTTCAGCACTACCAGCGACAGCAGCAGCAGCTGGCCCAGCAACACGAGAAGCAGCTGCAGGAGCGAATCAAAGAGTACCTCGAGCACCAGCGGCAGATCCAGGAAGAGCACAAGCTGGAACGTGAGCGCATTGAGAAAGACCGCCAGCTAGACCAGATCCGCAAGAAGGACAAGCATGAACAAAGTTAGTCTACTCCGTTTTGTTTATTCTCCTTCTGCACGTGAGCTTGTGCTCCCCGGACAAATGCATAAATATACAATAAATGGCTTTCATGCTGAGAGTTCTTACGATGAAGGCCACATAGCATCAGCCACATGCTCAGACTTCAATAAAAAGAAGCGAAAGTGTTTTAACAATTTATAGGGAGCTAAGGTGTTGCATATGGCATGAATGCAATAAGCCAATGTGTTTTCCATATGGCATAACTAGTAGAAAAAATGTTATCACTTCGTTACTGTAAATAAAACCTTATTTGAATGCACTCTAAGGCTGCATTCTTGTGTGTGCTACCTTTCTGTGCAGTGAAGCATCACTCATCACTTTCTAATATTTCTGCTGTTGCAGCAGCCCCATAATTAAGCAGTATAGATGAAATTTCAGTAAACTGGTCAGCCTTAAGCTGTTGTGGTTTTGGTATCTTGCACTGCACTTACCGTGTGCACGCACGACACTTTCTGACCACTTTCCTTGGAGTGCAACATAAGAAGTGTCTGTTTGCATAACTCAGCAGAAAGTTATCACTTGGCTTTTCTGAAAAGGCTAAGTGCAAAAAATAAGCTAGTGACTTTTTTAATCATTTGTTCTTGAAAACGAGCACTGACAAGCCTGTTTTCTATTACTGTGGGTATATTCTGACAGTGTATGCTATTATTATCTGTCACCGCACGCCGTAGGCAAAGTGTGTGTACGCTTGCCCGCTTTTGTTCAATCTGTACTATTTATGCAGCAGGGCTCTTTGTATGTCTGCATCAGGTTTCTATTCTGAATGAATGAAAGCAGCATTGCTATTTTTCTTAAATGCACCTTCTGTCATGTGAGAAGATGTGCCAGGTGAAAATTGCAGACAGTCTTGGGGGTAGGAGTAGCATGTTGCATAATCAAGCTCACCCCCCTCCCCCCTTGGAATTCTCACTTCGCTCTGGTTCCAAAGGGTAGGAGCCAAGCAGCTGTCGTGAGGCTTCCCGATTTAGTGCTGTCGGGCGGGTCATTGCATGCGGTGTTCTAATGAAAGCTGTGCTCGTCTGTGGAATGAAGTGGAGTAAAAATAGCCCTACTCATGAATGCTTTTTTGGTTTCACTGATGAATGCTTGTTGAATCTGTTTTGCAATGTGGTATCTTTGCACTCCATAGCAACGAAATGTTTCTAGTCACTCGCGTGTGCAGTATTTATGCGGTCATGTTGCATGATTTCAGACACAATTTCTACTGATCCCAGCCTTGTGCAACAGCATTCTTATATAGTAAAACAAGTTTACTGTTATATACAATGTGCAAATCAGTAACTTTTTTTGTGTGTGGACATGGTATGAATGCCGATTAGGTAGACGACTGTTACGAGTACTTTCACATGGTGCTGGTATCAATATGAGTGTATTACGCTGTAAATGCTTAAATAAATTAAAGGTTTCGTGTAGTTCAGTTTGCAGGCACCTAGTGAAAAATGCAGTCACTTTTGTGTTACAACTGTATATTTTTTGTGTAGGTGCTGTGGCATCTTCTGAAGTGAAACAAAGGCTACAGGAGTTTGTCTTGAACAAGAAGCAGCGGGAAGCAGCAGCTAACAATGCCAACACATCCCCACCAAATTTCAGAAACTGGTGAGCTTTAACAATGTGCATAGAAGTTAAACCTTTCTAGGATGTTTCCGCTATTAGAAATCACTGCGAGAAAAAAAAAAAACATGCTAGAAGGTATGCTTTGATAGGAACAGGTTTTTCTTATTTAGCTTTGTTCCTTTCTTGTTGCCTGTGGTATCTTGTGTTCATGGTTGTATCAAGGGTTAAGTTAACGAAAGAAGGTGCACAACCGATGGTACATCGCTTAAGGGTGTGCTCAAAGTTGTACATTCTTTCCCACATTTTATTTGTTGCCACTTCAGCACAATTCATAAAACATTATAGTGAAAGTGTGCCACCTAGTAAAACAGTACACCGCTATATTGGTTGCATATATTCGCACAGGTAGCAAAGTAAAAAACCAGGCTGCTTCCACAGGACTGAGAAAGATTCAACTCATATGTAAAATGCATGCCCCTTACGCTTTCCTTGCCTACTGCAGCTGGAAACATTGGTACAGTTGAGGACGGCATAGAATAAGATTGGTTGACGACTTAAGCAACCTGCTTGCACAAATAGACTTGCACAAATAGCAGGCTTGGTTGGCGCAAGATCTCGGAAATCCCTCAGGTATAACAATATCTTGAAACAGGCTTCACCAGACACTCGTTAATGATGATGCTAGCATGTGGAACAGTAGGGACATGTCTTTTTTAAGTTTAACCTTGTAGTTTTACATCAAGGCTGCCTCTGTAGTTCACATGTGTGGCTGTGTGTTGTGCAGTGGTTATGTGATTGTACTCTTACCCGCACACATTGTGAACTCCGTAGGTCAAGGCAGCGTTCTTCTCTGGATCAAGCTTCGCCTCCTTCAACAAGCGCTGTTTCGCCTCAGTGCAGACATCTGCTTCTGGGGAAGTACGACGACGATTTCCCACTTCGGAAAACGGGTGAGTCACAGGCATGTCCCCTCTTACCTGCGCATGTTTGCCACGTTGTTGCAATAACCTTCACTGATTGTGACATCCCGTTATTTCTTGTGCTTTGTATGATTTGGACAACAGCTCACAATTACTTGTGCATTAAATGGCTCATATTAGCATTTTCCTTTGTTGTGATATCAAAAACTAAAATAAGTTTTGATTGTGCAAGGATTGAAGATGACATTTTTATTGTTTTAATATTCAAAGCGAAGCTGTTTAGGCTATCTGTTATTTGGGCCCTGTCGCACAAAACCCCGCAGGGGGATATGCATCGCAGGAATTGGGCAAGCCCCAGTATTGAGTACAGCAGGTACAAAAGTTAAATGAAAACTTTTCTTGGCAAAGTGGAGCACCACCAAATATATCGAGAGAAAAGTAGGGAGGAATACAGGGTATAAAGACATAAAAAGACAAGAGCAAGACCAAAATATATAGAAAAAGATGAAAAAATACAGAGCAAGACAGAAAGAGAAAAAAAGAGTCGGAGAGGGAAAACGAGAATGAAAATGAAGGAAGAGAAATCGAGATAGAGCAACAAAAAATGGAAAAAAAAAAGAAATTAGAAACAAGTAGAAAAACAATCACGGAAGGCCACTCAGCTACGCTCTTCATTTATGCTGGGCACCATGGTGCCTAGTACGAAGCTGCCATAAATGTTTCTTGTGGACATTTCTTACAGTTCTGTTTTAATGTTACCGTGCTAAGTCAGTATTATTGCATTTAATACTTATCCAGAAAAGCTTGAGCAACAGTTTTCAATTTGCTGCAGTTCATGCTACCTTATGAAGTGTATCGATATTTTATAGTGCATAATTATTCTGAAGTACATTGTGCATTCACGTGTTAGCAGCGACAGCTTGACAATGTTCAAGGTATGATCCAATAAGGTTTCAGAAAAGTTTTTTTGCCAATGGTCAAGTAAAGTCTTATTGTATCGGGTGAATTTCAGACCCCTCTTTATTCTGGCTTTTAAGTGGTATTTGCTGTGTCTGAATTATCAGCTTGTCAACTGTCTTTCCTAAGAACATTTAAGGGGTGTAGTTTGCATAACTGTGGCATTTTATATAACTGATAATGCATGATTTTTATTATACCACTCAATGTCAATATAACATTGCTCATGTTGACATGATTGTAATTAGTTGTTTGGTCTAACAAGTGACTGAATTTTGTATTACTAACAGTTTTTAAAATTGTTTGGTTTGTGCTGTGCATCATTTGCTTAGAAGTGTGATGCTAGCCTTGGCTGTGTGGAATGCTACTTAACATTTTTCTGGGCAAGCTGTGGCCAATGTGTGTGACAATTACTACACATATTAAAGGATGCCATCACAAAATAGTTGAGAAAGCTACAAATTGGTGCTTGCTCCTCAGGCTCAATGTGTCACTTAATGTTCATCTGATGATACCTTACTTCATTAGGACATACATTTAATGTGGATAATCATGCTCCTTTGTCTGGTTGCCGGTTGTGCTTCAATAAAGATCTATTCCTGAGACAGCGCCTTATCCGTTTAAGAGGCAACATGCAAAATTGTTCTGTTAGGTAAGCTGGTCGTCAGGGACATATAGCACACACTTTGTTACAGTATGTTATTGTACTTCAGCCCTAATATGTTAATATCTTAATGCATTATAATACTATTTTCACCAGAATAACAGTACGGTATTAGCCGAGTTGTACATCATGAGCATTATAAAACTGCACTGATCTTACTGTTGAGCTACTATGTCCATTGGTGAAATGTGGCTGTTGGTCACAAACATATTTGTTAGAGACAATAATTTCATTTTTTATACCAGATAGAATTAGTATTTTCATTCAGTGACACATCTGGCAGGGGCAAGCAGCTTTGTAGCTGCTCCTTTAGTCATAAAAGAAAAGGTTTGCACGGTCATTGAAGGGGTACTGACACCATTTTTCGAAGGTCACTTTACTCTGCCGTACAAATCTCATGTATACAGAGATGGCTCTGGGCAAGTGCAAAACTCGGCAAATATTGATAATTACTATTAAAGTCAATTTTCCCACAGCACATCATCTACTGACGTCGGCACTAGCTTGACACCAGGCTACAGTACTAATTCTTGTGGCTTCACGCAGCAATCTAGCTAGTTGTGATGACATAAGGAACCAAAGCTTCCAAAACAGCCACTTGTGCGTCAACAATGGAGCCATGGTGCGCAGTGGCCATAGGAACGTCACGATATCTTGCATGAGCACGATATTATGGTGTAACGTCAGGGTGCACAGGGAACCAAGATTAACTTTTCAAAACATACTTTAATTACTTTTTCAGGATGAATTCATGCTTAGCAGTACGTTCTCTAGGCTCTTTAGGGCTTGGCTTTTGATTTGACACAAAAAAACCACAACCGAAAGCTTTCTGTCAGTACCCCTTTAATTGAGGCACATAAAAGCTAAGGGCAAACAGTGTGGGAGTCCCAGCTTGCTTGATTGAGCCCCTGCAAGCATGTGTTCGAAGCAAGCATGTGTGCCTTCTCTGTCACCTTCCAGCGTCGGAACCAAACCTTAAGGTGCGCTCTGCGCTGAAGCAAAAAGTAATTGAGAGGCGCAGCAGCCCGCTTCTGAGGCGCAAGGACAAAGGGCCCATTCCTTTGAAGCGGCGGCCGCTTACAAGTATGCAAGCACCGGGCACTGTTCCCACTGCCCGTTTCCTATTTTCTTCTCCTCACCTTCATTCCTTCCTTTCGTACATTTCTCTACCATGTTTCCTGTCTCATTCATCCTTAAGTTCTATCTTTGAATATTCACCTGGTCATAGTCCTTCCTTTCGTACATTTCTCTACCATGTTTCCTGTCTCATTCATCCTTAAGTTCTATCTTTGAATATTCACCTGGTCGTAGTCGGATTACTGAAAAACAAGCCTTCAGAAAACCTGGTGCTCACCATGGAACAGTAGTTGAAATAAGTTCATTATATAATAACACTGTTGCACAAAGAAAATTTCATTTTAAACATGAGATAAAAGCCGGGATAATAGTTCCTTGGACATAGCCCTACCTGCTAATAAGTGTGGTTATAGTCTAGCATTCTCTTCCACACTCTGGTGTATACGTACAATAATAAAAAAGAGAGAGAGATAGAGAGGAAAGGCTGGGAGGTTAAATGCTAATGTTTTAATGGGTAGATTATTTTTGGGCAGTCAGAAGTATCAAAACTTTTTCTGAGCTACAGGTCTTGTCATAGCTAAACATTGCTATGAGGACTTCAATTAACTTTACACAATTACAGTGCCACTATTACAAGTACAGGAAGTTGCCAGACATGGCACTTATTAAACTAAAGCTAGTCACAGTATCTCTCTTCATGTTCAGGTTTGAGTTCACCATTTCTTTCACGGTTTGGTTGGAGTTCTTAGTGCTCAATTGATCAATCAATCAATCAGTCAATCAATTAATCAATAATTCAATCAATCAATACCTTGAATTTTGGCCCACGTGCGTTATGTGGTATCAAAATATGAATCTGTGATCTCAGGGCACAGCTTGTGCTTTGCAGGGCCTACTGGTAGCCCATAACATCCAGCAGCATAGCTTTAACACTTTTTTCTTATTCAATACTCATTCTACTTTCCATATCTCTAATCTTTCTTTTACCTCTCATTTTTTTCTTTTATGCCTTCACATGCTGTGCTTATTTCCAGCTACAGACAGATGCCCCAGCAGCATTACTTGACAAGGGCCACAAATTCAAGCCACAAATTCAGGCCACGTAGGAAATCCTAATATATAAAACAACTTATTAATATGTTGAAGTCAATTGTCTCATTTGGCTGTGCCCTTCTGTACACTGTTCTCATTACAAGATGCCCAAGTTTCACTTTACCTGTTAACTCTGGTTATACTGATCATATGACAGTTTTCGATTGCTGTAGTAGTAACCACCAGTGCTACAGTTGTAATTCGGTACTAGAGCCCATACTGCGGCATGTGTTCGCTGGAAGTAGCATGATGCAGTTTCATGAGTGCTAGCATGTTTGATGTCTCTTTTTCATACTTTTATGTAATAACAACAATGCTGAGAAATTATGAAGCTTAAGCATGGCATGATAACTGACACTTATTGCACATGTTCTTTCGTTTGTGTAAATAACTACTACTGTGTACATCACAAAACTTTGAGTAAGTGATCACTGGAGAGGGAACACCTGATATATTCCATTTGTCAAAGAAAAGTCATTGACTTTTGCGTTAAAACAAAAATTGAAATGCACCATTTCTGAGGGCCAAACATAATATGTATGAGCGAATGATGTCCCAGCTTGCAAAACTGCTGTAATGATTGTTTAATTATAAATTAGATATTTTTTTCTATATTACTTCCCCCTTTTCGTAAGCTCCTTGCAGTGGAAGTTTTATTTTATTTACATGAAAAAGTACTTCATATTAAACCAACATAGCACTTCACGTTTCCTATGCTGCATACCATGATTCTCTGAAGAAGATGCATGACTCCTTCCAACTGTTTTAGTTCATGAAAAAAAAAAGGAAGTAATGGTGAGTGGTTGACATGGGTGGGCTTATAATTTAGTTTTGAACTTTGGCTTGTTCCTGCCTTGATAGCAACTTTTCAAAATGCCACCTGGTAAAGGTTATTGTTTAAAGCAACAGATAGTGTAAAACAGAGACTCGGCATGTTCACCTGCTGTATTCACAATTTATCAGTTAAACGCGCATTACAATGCCCTTTATTAAATGTGTTCGACATACCTGGTTTGGGACATTATCACCACAACGAAAAAAAAAGGGGAGGGGGCTTATTTGGTTATTCTGCAAAAACTTGTGAAATAGCCATTTGGGTTTGGGTGTAGGCTCTAATGGTGATTCTCATTTCTTCGCCCTGCCTTTACAAAAAAAAAGTCGATGGCAGTGGAAGCAAACCTGACTCATCAGAAGGTTCCCCACCAAACGGTTCCCTGTCCCTGCACTCTTCTCTGCATTCCAGTAACGGTAGCACACCCATTCAGGAGGTGAGTACATGCTCCTTATGTTACAGATGGCACATTTTCACGTACTTTGTTGCACTCATGTGTAATAAGCATGTTCTTGCAACTATAATATCGATGCTTAGGACAGCTCTGCTGCTGGAAATGTTATCAACTAGTTGAAAATTCTTCCCCAAAGTTGGGCAAATATGGAGCTCGTTTTCTCTGTCTAAGCAAGGTAACTTTGAAAGCATTTTCAGCACAAAAAAAAAAAAAAAATTCATCAGAGACATTTAGACTAAATGCGGATAACAGTTTTTACACTGTAAATGAGATGTATCTTTTCACATACAGGACTGGTACAGAAGTACAAGAATTCTGAAAACAGTGAGCTTAGTATTACCCATGGTAACAGTTCCGAGTCCTTCCTTATACAGACCAGAAAGCTTCCCGAGTGCTTAGTAGGTATTGCTTAATTTACCATCTTGCAATACGTACAGAAAAGGCAGCTTTTCCTATTCATTCATATGTGTGCACAATTCAGTCTTTCCATGTGCAGCAGCAGTTGTCAATTTGGTGAATGATAATGTCGATTGTTACTAAATATTTCCTCTATGTCTGTTCCACTATACAGTAAAAGTTTGTTAATTTGAACTTCGAAGTAGTGGGTCCTGAAGAAATTTCATTTGGTTTTGTGACTTGTTGTCAAAACTTTAATCTGGCCTCTGCCAAAGACAACCATTTCAAAATAATTGCTGTAGATACCAATGTGTTCGAATTATGGGGAGTTTTCCACCATATAGACAGAGCTGTGCCAGGATCAGGATGTTAGTTTCAAGTAACAATATGTTCTAATTAACATACTTCAAAATAAAAAGCTTTTACTGTATATGTCTTATTGCACCATTTACTTCCATGGGGCAACTGTTTCACAACCCGCTCACTTGTACATTATCAACAGTTGCACAGCATCCTTAACATCACGCACATTACCTGTAAAGCACTGCAAAGAAGATTAAAGTCGATCGAAACTGTACTGGTGCATCTGAGGGCTTGAACAAAGAAAGGCGCAAAAATCATGGCGCATGGCAAAACAGAGCTGCCAGAGGTGCAGAAAGGGGCACAGCAGGGTAAAGGAAAGGCACTCTGTTTATATTTGGAGAATCCAAATATATCGTGCCAGCCTGGGGGATAGTGCACGCACCCTGGGGGTTGCCGCTAATTATAGACGCTGGCTGCCCGCACTCTTGAGAGCTCACAGTGGTACGTATAGTACCCGTGAAAAGAGAAAAAAAAAAGTAGTAGTACCGAGATGAGTGCAGAAACTACAGTAAGCAGAAAAGAAAGGTGCTCTTGTGCATGTGCATTTAATTCTGGGACTTCTAAAAACTGACGTCCCACCTTGAATTGTAAAGGATGTACTATCGTAAAGGGAGGAAGGTAGATATAACTCAAACAAACCGAGTGAGAACAGTTCGTATGTCTAGGCTCATGCTGTCTACTTCTTCTCCTTGTGTCTTGTCCTCCATGCAGTTATAATTCATTTTGAATGCTGTACCAGCTCCCCAATGCACTTTACTTGACGAAAACAAAAAAAAACTATGTCAGACCATGATCTGAATTTTCATTGCCATACTACTATTGATGTAACAATATGTAGACACCGATGAGTAGCGAGAAAGTAACGTTATAGAAGCATGACTGAACATTTCTTTGGACCCTGTCATCCAACAGATTATTGCTTCTAGTAATTTTTTTCACCTCAATTGTTGAGTCAGGAAATCAACACCAGCCTTGTAGCTTCTCTAAGAAGTATCCTTTTATCGCCTTAAAACTTGCTGTATGCTTATGTGCAGAATACCACCCTACACTTATTTTATAGTTTCTCTAAATTTCATTACTAGGAGGTACCTATATTTTCTTTTTTTCAGCACTTTTTGTATCCGATGTTCATAAATAGTATAAGCTGTGATGGCTGTCACTAAGGTAGCAAGACTAGCTAATAATACACTGTGTAACAAATGGCACAGTTCGAAATCAAAGAACAATAGCTATAAATATTTTAACCTGTTATGATATATAACTGATGCTAATGACAGACATTATTTTTATGTTGGCAGCTGCACATTTGACCAGTTTTTCTTTGCATGACTTTCCTAGATGGGACAATTTGTTTACGAGGATGCTTACCGGCTTATCTCAGCCACCAAATGTAGAATCTATTCATCTTTGTCACCAAATCTCTCAATTTTGTGTAAGTGCTGTTTGTGGAAACGCTTTGCTTGCCACACCAGCACTTTCTGGAGTCGAGAAGTCTGGTTAGACGGGCGAGGTTGTTTTTAGATTCGCCAGTCAGGCTGTTTCTTCCACTGGAAACTTGTGGCACGTATTTTTAGGTGCACACGCACACGTGTCAAGTTGAGCCAACAAGGAGGACCACTTTGTGGGTTTTGTTTTTCTTACCTCGAGCCGTTAACAAGTGTTGCAGACCGTAGCAAAGCCAAGACCTATTCTTGTTCAACGTGGGGGTTATTTTGTCCATGGGAGCTTTGTGTGCGTGTGTCTGCTTTTCTCCTAAAACTAAAATATTTCTGGAGCTTCCTGCCATGAAGCAATGTCTTCTAGACAACATGTCTTTAAGGTGTGACTGCTAGACGTCTATTTACTTCTCTTTTATTTTCGCTGAAATCTTGTGTCTATATGGACAGTCACTAAAGAAATCAGCACACAGAAAATTGGCACAAGTTGCTGATAAATAAATTACTGTTAAGAGAAACTCTTGTGACATGATTTCGCCAGACAGGTGAGCAGTTCAGGATCTGCTCAGTTTTCAGAATACCTTACACAGACATTATTTCAAGTGGTACTTTTTTCGCCCGTGTTTTGCATATGTGTCTTTCAATACCTCGGATACCTCAGTAAACTTCCTGCCCTTTTTCTGCAAATAAGTTAACAAATCTGGGTTTTATGTGTAATTTTAAAAACATTTTGTCGATATTTACAAGCAGTAAATTTTTTTGGTGTGAAAGTTTCAATTGTCACTTCAGAATATGATTCTCACAACTTCGTTTAAAAATATTTCTGAAGCAGCTGAAATGAGCAATTTCAATGATGCTGATGTCCTAGCCTGTCAGTTCGTGCTAACCTGCATGGGCTGGAGCGTGTGGCCTGCATCTTAAGGCAAGCTGTTTTGTTTATGAAGTGTACTCATATCTCAAAGGAGGCATGCACTCAGGTAAAATTTTTTTCTTTAATCTGCGCTATTCATCTTCATATCCCCGCCCTTTCTTTCGTGTCCTGTCATGGGGAGTTCGCTAATCGCTAATCTTACAGTGTTGACTACTATGCTTTTAGTGTAGCTCAGTGACCGCTTTGCATGTCTGTGCCAAGCGCAAATCTAGACACAGCTGTGCTTGTGATTGGAACGTTCCCAGGAGCCTGGCACTTCTCCATACCATCCTCTGAACCAGGGTGGCAACAGTGATCTCGCGCTCTACTCATCACCCTCCATGCCCAACATCTCCTTGGGGCGTCCCCCTGTGGCCACCAGCACAGCCGTGAGTCTCTCCCTTCGCGTTCTATTTAATATGACCAGCACTCTGATGCTTTAAACTGCAGGGTTCTGTGACCTGTACACCTTTTCCACTAAGGCAACAGCAACTGACCATTGTAATCATTGCCACATTTCTATCTTGCTGTCACTGGAACACACATCCTATTCTTCACTTTCACTATCATCATGAGGCAAAAAGAAACAGCAAAAATGTTTTGTCCACTGCCATTCACGCTCATTCTTACACCCATTAATTTGGGATGTAGACATACAAATCAGCATATTTTTGTTCAACTTTGGTGTTTGCTAATTTGTGCAGTGTCTATATGCCACACAGACTTTTAGAGTGGGGACTTGTGTATTAGAAGTGACAGCAGGCAACACTGTAGCCAAGAAGTACATTGCAAGAAATTTGCTGTTGAGAAGGGAATGCTCATTGTGAGAGACTACTTTGCATCACAAGTTTCCAGCAGGAGCAATCTGGTAAAGTCTGTGACTTTTTTTTTTCCAACATGACCATAACCCCTTCAACTTTGGAGGCACATCACGCACCACATGTTTCTTCAAGTAGCTTCCAACTTAGTATGCACATTAGTGCAGGCTTCCTGTTAGGACAACTAATGGTCATTTAACTTTATTCAGCTGCGTATTTCAGCAGAGAATAATTTTGCGGGAAACACTACCATGTTCGATCATTGTTTGACGTGTCGCATACCAGAGCCCATGTCGAGAGCAAATTTTTCTTCACCTGAAACAAATGCAACCAAAAACTAACTATGCTCACATTTCGGGTATAACATTCAATTCTTTTTATGCAAGAACTGAAGCACACTGATAACAGAATAAGGAAATATTTAATTACATGCTAATTAAGAATAATTACTGGGACTCACACAAAACAACACATTTCTTTATTTTCTTTCTTGGAATGTAGTATTGAGTGCCTTGTAACCATATGTCAAACTAATTTAATGCATTTGCATCCACTTCAATATAATTTGTGCCTGAAGAATGTATATAATCTGCTAAGGGAAGATGAATTCACTAAAAAGAAAGCAAGAATTCATCATCCTCGTCAGCTGTTAAGATACCTCTGTTGAAAAATTCGCTTGGATCCCTTTTGACAGGCTCACATTGCGTTCTGGTGGACACTCGCCAAGTTTTTGTTGTGTAGAGCAAATTTTATTTGTGAAACAAAAAGAATATTTCACTATATTACATGAATTACATTTTCTGATATGCTGAAGCTCTTGTCTGCTAGTTTTAAATGTGTGTAAAATGCAGGATAGAGCATTTCAATAAACTTACGTAGCTTAGAATTTATGCCGCATCAACAAGCTCTGTAGCTACACCTATTACAGCAGGGCTCTGTGTTTGAAGCAGCACCATTTTTCTGCAAACTCAGGATGGGAAAATCCTCAACTCGGTCTCCGAGGCCCAAGTCCGTGCCATGGCAGCTGCACGTCTTGGGATGCCACTCACATCACATGTGTTGCACTCATCATTGCCTTTCTGCTCACCATTGCCAGGTGAGATTTTTTAGGGGTGAAGCTCCTTAAGGCGTGGGTCTGTCCATCCCTTGTATGTATGTAGTAGTAGTAGGCAGCCACTGGTGGCACATACCTGCTCTAGAGCAGGTATGTGCCACAGGGGATGCGAGATAGGAGATGGCGAAACTTGGAGTGCTCACTAGATTGACGCACGGATGTACAGACAGACTAGCAGACGAACGGATGGATGGATAGACGCGCGGACGTACGGATTGATGGACGCATGAACAGATGGATGGACGGAAGCACAGACGGACAGGGGCTGACGGACGCTTCGCCAAACTTATTATCATTCACTCCTTGGATATGCTGTGATTTTTTATCTGTTGGACTTCTTGCTTTGTTGCTTTTCCAATTTTGCACCTGCCCCACTGTAGCACAAGTGTCTCCGAAATGGTTATTCTCACATGCAGGCAATGTATACATATTAGGCAGGCTGGGCATGCTTGTAACCCATTTCTTGAGAAATTATAAAAATTCAATGAGAACGTGCATATGGCCCCCAAAAAATGCACACATAAACAGATGCTGGTGGCCTGTGTGTACATATGTGTGTGTATGGGCCTTTTTTTCACCTATGTACTCTTAGCATTTTTACCTACCATTCTTTAAAGGGCCACTCACCAGGCCCCTTGCCGAATTTCAGTTAGACTGTAGAATTTGTTGGGTGTCCGATGAGGAACGTTTTGCCACAAAAATTTTTCGAATCGGTTCATTACGAGCGGAGAAAACATGTTTTTTTAAGCGGCGCGAAACGAGGGTGAGAGGAGGCGAGCTCGAAACCCTTGCCGCTCCTCCGCGTAGCCTTTGCAAGCCGAATCTCTTCCCCACCCTCTCCAGCATCCGACCAAGCGGTGACGTGCGCATGACGTGCCCAAACAAGTCCAACCCCCAAGCACGCGAGCGGTGTTGCTTTGTTGACCAGCATTATTTTGTTGTCTTCTGCTTGTTTCTGAAGGATGGTTTGGAAACGCTAGCTTAGACGCGGTAGAATACATGAGCACAATGAGTGCGCGAACGCGTAGGAGCGTTTCACGGCGGTCGTCTGCTCAATGCGCTGACTGCAGGGACACGAACGCATGCGGAACGCTGGCACATTAGCCCCGCATCTCGTAGCATTTCACAGGAACAAATGGAAGAAAAATGCGTGCAATTTTTTATTGCATCTCATTATTTATTTCAAGTTTTATTATTCCTTTAAAGCAACAAATACATTAACTATACATGTCGTGTTAAATAATTTTTGCCATGTCACGTGGTATACTGTTGACAACGTCAGAGCAGACTCGTCTACGTAGAGGACCAACGTCACTGCATTGCCGTGTACGTAGGGCCATTCCTACGCCTACGTCATGCCGGCAGAGGGAGCAGCTTTTATCTTGAAATTTGACCCATTTCTGCGGCGCGTAGCGTTGCAAAGTTTGGCAGACGTGATTATGAACGCCCCGTCTACGCATTGCGCTTGTCAGCTCAAAATTGTCAAACCTGGTGAGTAGCCCTTTGAGAAACATTATACAAGGTTGTTTTTCTGTTGTTCTTCACTATTTCAAAGTAGTTAATTATGACTTTTGTTAAGTTCCATACATCAGTGTAAATTAAATCAATGTTGATATATATCTCAAGTTTTACTTGGTTCTTGATTCTAATGGCGATTTCCTAAAATGTTTTTTCATGTTGAGATGCGGGCATACATGTGGATGCTTAACATGATTGTGGAGCTCCAATTCTATCTGGGCAGTGGCTTAAATAAGCAGTATAATTTCATGTACGAAGGTAATTTCAGCTGTTGAGGATGATTTTATAAGTCTCTGCTAAGTATTATTTGTGCAGGCCTTATGCCCCAAGTTTGCTGCATGTAAAGCCTTTAGTGCCAGTCTCCGTGCCCTATTCATATACCTCTTATCATCATCACTTATCCTGACGGTGCCTTGCAATCTGTTCTGTCTTACATTCAGTAATAGATGGAGAGTTTACTCCTCCAACCAGTCCTGGCTACATCCAGCAGCAGATGAAAGGCCTGGAACAGTCACCCGGAGCTCCAGGGCACGTGCTGCAAGTTATGTACGCGCCGCCTCCCGGCACTGTTATCACTGACGCTCAGGTTGCACAAGCACGCCTACACAGGTCAGTACTCTTGTTCCACCTTGCAATACCTCAATAATCTCACTGCCGTAGCTGCAAGCTTCTGAAAAGGGATTTCGCTGTAACCTTGCCTCCCCTGACCTAGCGCAACCCAATGCAAAGATCTTGCAACAATAGTGATTTGTAAGCTTGCGCAAATATTCGAATGCTTTGAATATTCGAATGAGTAGTGCAGGATTCGAATTACCCACAACGAACGAGTAAGGGCGCATTAATCCGCGTGTGACACTTTGTAAAGATTGTTTCGCTGCCGTGGAGAGGCGCGAAACCATGAAAGCAGCTACTCAGGGGAAATCACCACTGCTGCAAAGCCCCAATTCGAAGTTAAATGAGGATATCACCCTCACATTGATTAATATTTTTTTAAGTTGAAAAGGTTGTTATGCTGATTTACATACTTCATGTATAGAAAATTTTATAAAGTAATATATTTTACAGGCTATCATTTGCATTCTATCGAAAGTCAAGTTCTGCTACTTTAAAAAGTTTTTTTCCTTGATGCAAGAAAATGGCATTTGCTCAGGCCTTGTTTCAATTTGTTCAATATTGTGCTGGTTACTTAGGTCATGACAAATATGCCCTTTTTCCTTTATAATATGCAATGTATATACTATTCAAACTCGATTCGAAATTATTCTACCAAAATACTTATTTGCTTCGAACCTAAAATGTACTATTTGCACAAGCCTACTTATCTGTTCACCAACACTGGCCTCGATTGTATTCGCTGTGTAACTGACATTTAGTGCCTCCTGGGCTGCTACTATACTGTTGCAGACCTCTAGTTTGCTTTTGGCATTCCACAAGGCTAAGCAAGTGGGAAGCATCTAATCTTGAAATGGAGCAATATTCACCGGGACAGCCATAAAATGCTTTTTTTCAGCTTGTCTCGGGCGTCATTGGCCATCTGAATGACTTGATGAAAGTCTCTTCACTCGGAAGCATCAAATGAATCATGTGTTAAAATTTAGCACTTAAAAGGACAAGAACAAAAAGCGACGCTGTATGCTGTGTCACTTCACCATTGAAGTTGATTTTGTGGCTTCCTGTGTAGTGTAGCTTGCCAAGTTTTGCGGGCTCAAGCCACAATAAGCGTTAGATAATAAATAAGTTGAAACAGTGAATTTAGAGATACTACTTATGCTTTAGAGTTTTAGATTTTTTCCACTTGCTGTCACACTGTGCATGCATGATTTAGCTTTTGAGCTGAGGAGTGATATTTGCATAGCATGAACTTGTATTTGCCCCCACCAAGATGAAATGAACGAACTTTTAAGATGAAATGAACGATGCAGAATGCACCTGTTCTAAGAGAAGATGACTGCAAGGGCTACGAAAAGATAAATTTTAGTTGCCAGAGCAACTAAAATTTGTTTTGGTTGTCCTGGTGCTTATTTTATCTAAGAAAGGTTGTATTCTCGTCTGTACTTTCGTAACTTTTGTCTTAAAGCTATTGTTTAAGAGTGAAAGTAAATTTTTTTTGCCTGATTGCATGTGTTGCTTGGAGCATCATACATTGTCTGACTTAAATATGCTAATCATTCTTGCTGATAAAAAAATGTAAATTGACACAAAAAGAGCTGTTGACACTGAGTATTCATGTGTGCTTACTTACATGTCGAATGCCAGGACCATCCATCGTCCTCTGGGCAGGACACAGTCAGCACCACTACCCCTTGGACATCCAATGTTGCAGCCACAGGGTGTGTTGCTCAACGCACAACTCTTTGAGCAACAGCAACAACACAACTTGCTGAAGCAGGTGAGCATAGCTACCACATGGGAGACAATAAAACGTCGTTGCTTTGAATTTTTTTCTATTTTTTATGCTAACTGCAACAGATTTGTCCTAAATTTCTTGCATGATGTATCGAGCAGCCATGCTGCTCGTTACAGTATTTCAAATTATCAATATATCGAACTAGTTTGCAATCCCCTTCAAGTTAGATATATCCGGGATCAACTGTATATGTTCTTGATATTCAGTTATATGAAAGATGAAGCTATAACTTTAAAATACTTGTTCGTACTGTTCTGCTGGGGATCATCGTTCTCTTGTCTTGTCCTCAGCACATTCGGCAGACAGTGCTGACTCGGGCGGGCAGCAAGAGCCAGGTAGTGGAGCACGTGGAAGAGGAGACTGAAGCCGCTGTCGCACAAGAAATGAAAGACCAGCCCGAGGTCATCGACCTCACCGACTCGCGCAAGGGATCATCAGCTTCAGCAGCGGAAGGGGCACCACCTCCTCACACCTCTACCACCCTGCTGCAGCTTCAGCAGCGACAAAGGGACATCATCAACCGGCACTCACTTCATCTTGGCGCTGGAATGGAAGGTAAACAGCACAACCGATGATGTCTCTTTATTCATGTTACTTCAACTTCGTGGCCTTTAGAAAAACATGAGAGCGCAAATTAATGTCACTCTCAATCATAAGGTGTTTGTAATGTTGCAGCACGCCTTTAAGGTTAACCCGGCAAGTGACACCATGTGGCGGGTGAACTTCACGTTTCATCTGTATATAGCCCGGAGTTCCTTCTTATTTACACCACAGCATTTTCGCGGTAGAAAGTCCTAGGAGAAGGTTCATTTGCTTGCAAGGTGTCTGGTGTGTACGTGCCACACTCACAATCTTCTCGGGACTGTTCTGCTACCATGATATCTATCAAAATTGGTACTGAGTGACAGAATAAATGGCAAGTGGTTACACGAAACTCATGGCATGCATGTCATGTATGGAATGAGTTATATGACTCTCTTGGTGCACTCGTAGCCGTGTCACTAGCTAGATACCATATTTACTAGCATAATGAATGCACTTACATATTGAACGCACCCCCCCGCTTCAACCATCAAAATGTGGATGTTTTCTTTTTCTCTTGTGTAATAAATAGACCCCCTACATTCATCCATAGCAGCCCCGCTAACCGACACCTGGTGCCTCTTTGCCCGTTGGATATCTCCCGTTTTTTTATTATTATGGCGACCCCCCCTTGGTCAGCTCAGCACGCTCCCTCCCCATTTCACCCGCTGCCGTGTGCCGTATCGTTTTTCTTTTTAAGGAACAAATTTGAAGCACGAAAAACAAGGATCAAAGAGAAAAGTACACACTCTTCTCTTCGGTCCTTGTTTTTTACGCTTCAAATTTGTTCCTAATGTCGTACAGACTTGCCCAACCTTCCCTGCTTTTTCTTTTTATCTGTGCGCAGCACATCCCCTGTCTTCTTTAATTATCAGTGCATCACAGTGGGGTTTCTGAATGATGAGAGTGTAGAGACATCGCAGCTGACAAGCACACAGCAAGCAAAAGTGATGAAATTGCTTACGCCAACCACAGTCGCTTTCTGCGAATACGAAACTTTAAGGCCTAACCACATGCATGCGATTTTCGAGCGATGATGATGGGATTTGCTGCCGCCAAGGTTGTCGTGAAGGGCCCTTCGTCGCCATCGCATTGCAGGTTCGCAGGTTTCTATAAAACCAGAAAGAAACCGACTCATGCCCAGAAAAGATTGTGACGATTCTGCAACATAGTAGCACTATTTCCTAGCTTCGGTTGCAATTTGCTCTTCATGATTGTTATCCATGCATATTCCAAGGAATGCTGCATATAGGCTGCGTTTTCTAAAGTAACTTTTCATGTGGACTGTGAGGTGGCGGCTGTATTTTTTGTTGTTAATCTTGTTATCGGCGGTTTGGTTTGATGCTTCGGTGGTTGCTTGTTGCAATGTCAACAACGGGGTCGCAGTCGTCATGCGGGATTGCTGCGAAGTTGGCAAAGCACGTCGTGGCGCGCGTTTCTGGGAGCCCTTCAAGATAACAGCTTATACTACTGTTGCAGTTAAACGGTTGCGAGAAAAGGAAGCTGCGAACGGCTTTTATGAAGTGCCCGAGCAGCACACGGACAGCTTGCAGAAGATAATGCCTTCAAACGCCGAAGCTGAGTGCAGTGTAACAAAGAAGCTGTTTCCAAACAGTGTATGCACATGCAATTGCGAAAAACTAGGTGTCCTAATTTAATTTTTTTTGCATTACCGCGTTTTTACTCACTCCAAAAAAGTTTTCATAAAATTTGTCCCACAAATGGAATGCAACCAGAAATTCACTCCAAATTTTTTAGAAAAAAGTGTGTTCATCACCTGAGTAAATACGGTATATACCAAATTGGTATGGTGTTCCATGACTAATTATTTATCTATTTGTTTTTGAGCTACTTGTTAGATGATACTGTGCCACGAGGAAGAAGCACAATGTCAAAACAACCCACTGTGTGCTGTGTCTAGGTTCTGCATTTACGCGGCACCAGCACGGTGCACGTCCACTCTCTCGAGCCCTCTCGAGTCCGCTGGTGAGCCTGAGTCCTCCTGGTGGAAGCAGCAGCCCTCAGCACCAGTCGGAACTGGGCAGCCCCCCTCCACCACATGGCAGTCCCCCACACCGGATGACCACAGCGTTGGCCTATGACAGTCTGATGCTGAAACACCAGTGCATCTGCGGCGATTACTCCAGCCACCCAGAGCATGGTGGCAGGTTGCAGAGCATCTGGGCACGGCTGCAGGAAACAGGACTAGTGGCTCGCTGCGAGGTGGGTTGACTATTGTGGGTTGGTCATTGTGTGATTTTCTAAAACAAATACTGTTTCTTTGATATCATTCTGGAATGGAGAATTGGACAATCTTATGCACCTGTCCCAACTGCGTATTGTTCAGCCTCATAGAAGAAAATGTATAAAACAAGATAAATTAGTAGCTTATGTGAATAAACATTGTGTGACTGGGAATAATATTCATGATTATCAGATGTTTATTGCCTGCTTTTCATGATGAAGATAGCAGTTAAGTGCAGCTGTGACCCTTGCAGTAGAAGTTCATTGCTGAAAGACATTTCACTTCCTCTACTTGGCCTTGCTGTTTACTTTTCAATCACCCCTTGAGTGGCCACCTCATTAGTGCAGTAAGGCATGGTTCCATTTGTGCAAAAAAGAGTGGCAGCTGCACCGTAGGAAATTAGAGAAATAATTCTATGTATGACTTTTTTTTGCAACAGAGGATCCGGTCACGAAAAGCCACACTGGAGGAGATACAGTCTTGTCATGAGTAAGTGCACGTGTATGTTACTATGAAAGGTCTCTTTCCTGCCACTATGGGAATGTTCGATGCGATAGTATTGTCACGCCCCTTACCTTGCGTTTCTTTTTTTTACGTGCAGCGAAGGCTATGCTTTCATGTTTGGCACTAATCCACTGAACAGGCAGAAACTGGAAATGAGCAAGCTAGGTAAGTCTGTCCTGTTATTATTAGCACACAGCCATTTCTACAACTCTTCAGTTTCCTTCCATGCAATGTCATAGATGATATGAGACATGTACATTATTTCCATGCATGGACGGTGAGCATACATTCATGTAGCCGTGGACTCTCAATTATGCGACTGCAGTGGTTAGCACTACAAACACCTAATGATTGCATTGACTAAACTTGTAAACATCTACAGACATGTGTTATTGTGACATATCAGTTAACCAAACTCTAACGAAGTCTACCCTGACGAGACGTAGCCTATGTCGATTCAAAAAAGAGACTAAATGAAGCTTCGTAATTGCACTCGCCTATCCTATGTTCTTATTTTTGGTCATAAGAATGTGCAACAGAATATGAGAACACCTGATGGTTTTCTGTTACTTTAGAGCTTCCCATCAAAAGCTTTGTGATGCTACCATGTGGAGGCATTGGCGTGGACTCTGACACCACCTGGAACGAACTACACACGGCGAGTGCAGCACGTATGGCCGCTGGCTGTGTTGTCGATCTTGCTCTCAAGGTGGCCATGGGTGAAGCCAAGGTGATTTCAATGCTTCCTTTTGCATGATGCTAGCGTGCTGAATGTGTATTCAGCAATATGTCTGTTTATTCGGTCTTTCCACTTGCCACTGTAAAATCATTGCCTTTTTATGGCCCGCCGATAAAATTGTCTTCTTTGTTTGTGATGCATTACATTTACAACCCCATACATGAATGTCACATTTACGAATCATTTGTGCCAGCGGCCAGCTTTTCACTTGGTGCTGTGAACTTTATGCTTAATAATTTGGAAGAAGACTTATCAAAAAAAGAAAGTTAGATGAGATTTTCTTGTTTAATTGTGTCGGCTGATACCGCTTTTTGAAATATACAGCTCTAAAATTCTATAATTTATCATTTAGTAAGTTTATTTTCATCACTATGGCACACTGTTTACTTCTTGACACTTGTTGACCCCTGAGATCCTTACTGTACTCTTTTTTTTTTTTGCCCAGTGTTCACCTTTTGTGACCTTATTTGTGACCCTATTGCATTCTTTCTTTTTTTCGATATGTGCAGAATGGTTTTGCTGTCGTTCGCCCTCCCGGTCACCATGCAGAGTTCAAACAAGCAATGTAAGTCTGTCGCAAAAGCTTGAAATACAGCTTCCAATAGTCTCCGAAACTAACAGTGCTTAATTTCCATCATACAATCAAGTTCATTGTAGGAACAGCAGCAAGTTGAAGTGTCCAGTGGACAGTTGTCTCTTGTGTGCATTTTTGTCTCATGCTTGCTTCAGCGACTGCCATCGTCTCACACATTCAACAATTAGCAAGTGTCCAGAAAGTTTTAGGAACATTCTCATGTGAAAATACAAGTGAATTATGCGAGCTGCTTTATCTTGTCACATTGCTTTCGCATGCAGACTTCACCATGATATTTTTGGCTGCAAATATTTTTGTGGGCCACTCAACGCAGAAATATTGCGAGCTCTTAACTGCCTTTGGTAAAATAAATTTGGTAGATTAAATGAATTGGACAAGGGGCAATATAAAAATGTGCGATGCTTAATTTGAAGCTTTACAAATGGGTTAACACATTGCTACTGAATACTATCAGCTAGGCACCCAGAAGAATAAAAAAAAAAGGAAATAACTCAAAATGCATACAAATTATTTTGTTTTTTTTTGGGGGGGGGGGGGGCATGCCAATTCATTTGGATCAGATATTTCTAAAGCTTTCTAATGCTGCCCACAAATTTTTTAAAACTACTATTACGGACGCTAGGTCTTGAGATCCTCATTTGTACCTATATGTAAAGACTCACTGGTGATTTACTGGTTTGGGGCATTTATACAAAGCTTGAAAGTTCCTTCATTCTTACCACAAATGCATGAAACAGGTATTCGAACTGGGTTGATCACTTATAGAGATATAACTTCTGCCATGGCCACTGGTTCAAAGCGCATAAGGCGCGGCCTGCTGCGTGCAGCCACAGCGTGTGGGGACGGAGGGCGAGCATTGTTGACAGTTCCGGCCGCAAGTTTCGAGGGGGGCGCTAGTAGTAGCAGAGACTCTAGTGAGGCGCGCTATTGAGAGAGTGCTTTTTTTGCACAGCAGTGTGAGGGCAATGATAGCCGATAGTCGGGTTAATTGTAATGCGTTGTGCCTCTTACAAACCGAGACGTAGGTCATCCGGGTATTTTGAGTGGCAGGCAGCATGCTTAAGAACTGCTTCAATCCCCTGTACACGTCGAATGCAAAAAAGAAAAAAAGAAAAAGAAAATCCTGATTTGGCCTATTATAAATTTTCGTCAGATGCTGAACACCGCTAAGTTCTGCTCAGAATCGTTTCCAGGCAGGATACTGAATAAAGCGAAACGAGGTCGGTAGCCAGTCATCATTCTTTGGTTTGTTCCCGGCACTTCACTGAATATGACTACAAGAAAGGCACTAAACTGGGATTGCTCTTACTAGCTGCTATCTCAACGCTGTTTCTGATTTAACCATGATATCTGCAAAAGATAAGCCCTCCTAGGATAAAGAAGCTGCCTCGAAGAGAAGTAGCGAATAGCAGCACATGAGCACGAACAATAGTGCCCTAAGTGTCCCAGATGAAAGAATGCATGGAGATGTCAAGCATGATTTCTTCAGCAAAGACGAACATGCTGCAGCCGCGGGATTTTCGAAGGCAACATCTGACTTTGCGCTGCCTACTGAAAGCGAGCAACAGACGAGCTCATTTACAGCTAAAATGGCCCAGACAAACCTTGATCTGAATTGGATGATGGAAGAGACAAAAAAGAAAAAACTAATCTCCTGCAGCGAAAGATCTCCCACGTAAAGAACTCACTGCAGACATTGCAAAACAAGCATGATACGGTCCGTGAGTGGCTACCAGCTCTCGAAAGCAACAAAGAAGTTGCCTATTTTTTAAGTTTACTAAAGCAGCAAACAAAGCCCACAAAGCTGCAGAATATTTCAAAAACCAAGTCTTGAATTTTTTTACTAAAAAGCCAGCCTACAGCAAAGCGATTGTGAGGGAGTGTGTGCTCTAGAAAGGATGCTCCAACAAAGGATATGAGTATATCAAGACAAAGCCTGTGTAAGTTGCCTTGTCGTGCCACGCTACAAAAGTACGCCGAGCATTCAACAGGCGAAATGGGTGTCACATTGCTGATAACAGAACGCCTCCGCGCAGAGCTTCTAGTGCTACAAGTTGAACAAGAAGTTTTCTCCTGTTTAAAAATTTATGAAATGATCATGATATCGTGCCCTGCACTACGATGTAATTTGGACAGCCCTCAGCTTACGAACCACATCTGCGATGTTTTTCTGAAACTGGTGCTTCGGCCACTGCTAGCCAACTGGACAGGCAACGTCAACGCAGCTGTGCAACACAAGCCCCTTTCGAGGAAAGTGCTGCGTTTTTGAAACCAGACGGCACACCATTAACTCCATTTTTTTGTTTACTTCGCACTGTGAAAATATTTAGTCGTGAAAAAAGCGTGTGCATACTTCAACCACACCATGGTTTAAAAAAAAAATAAAGGTATGATTCATTTAACGCATAAAACATTGCATTTTTATACTTTCTGCATGCACGTTTCAGTATTCAAATAGCACACAAAAGTTTTGTGATCTAAGTTGGTGAGAACATTGCGCAGCACCCAAATGGCCCAAAATCTCACAATAGTGCTTTCGGGGCTACCTGTAAAAGAACTTAAAACATGTATATCAGTCCTATGACGGGAACACGGGACAAACTTCATCAAACGCTTTCTAGTTTTCAAACATGAGGTCAAAGCTGGCTGCTGCTGCGACGAGCATGTTTAGTCACGACTGGTCCGTCGCTCGCCGAAAAAGGAATACCCTCTGCATTGTAGAAAAAGTTCTGTTGTAGCGTCAAAGAATGCACTGAGCGGGCACGAAATTTCACGCGTCAGCTTGCAGCATTTCGACGTGGATGCAGCGAGCCTGCGAGCGCTCGAGACGCGCCGTTTCCCCGGCGCAAACCGTCCTTGAGCAGTGGCGCGTGGTAGCAGTCAAGTGAACTAGGCCTCTCCCGCGGTTTTTGGCGCACGCAGCAGGCCACACCTGTGCACTTTGATTCAGCGGCCGTGCTTCTGCACTGCAGCAAGAACCTTTTCATTTTGTTGCCACACATTAGAAATGGACGATTTATTCCTTTACTGAACTAACTGCCTTCTCTTGGACAAATTAGATAATTTTGGACAAACATGGCTATTTTAATGTTTCAGTGTCCTTTTTTCAGGCCACACCTGTGCACTTTGATTCAGCGGCCGTGCTTCTGCACTGCAGCAAGAACCTTTTCATTTTGTTGCCACACATTAGAAATGGACGATTTATTCCTTTACTGAACTAACTGCCTTCTCTTGGACAAGTTAGATAATTTTGGACAAACATGGCCATTTTAATGTTTCAGTGTCCTTTTTTCTTTCTTTTTTTTTTTTTTTTTTTTTTTGCTGTGCACTCATCTCTACTTATCCAATCTGTACCGAACCTAACAATTGCATTCACTGTTGAAACCCAAATTAAACACTTTGAAAATGGACTATTGTTATTTTTTCTTAGAACAAGTGTGACATCACACGCCTTGTTGTTCCAGGGGATTCTGTTTCTTCAATTCTGTGGCAATTGCCGCTAAGCAGCTTCAGCAAAAGCTCAAGGTGGAGAAGATCCTTGTGGTTGACTGGGTACGTTCTGCGGTTTACTTTTTTTCTTTCCGGTCGCTGCATGGCGTATACAGTGAAAATAACTTCCTCTGCTTGGAAATGCCCTGAAAGTAACTTTCATGCTTCACAAACAAGCGCGTACTGTATACAAGCTTCACAATAAAACATCAAGTATTACAGTAATAATGCGTGTACAAGCATAGATTGTCGTCGGGCTTCAGAACTGAAGTCCGCCATAATGACTTGATGGTTTAAAGCCGGTACCCCACTGTAGAAGGCACACGCGTCACTGCACCTATTCCCTTAAGGCCACGTAGTGGGTGCATAGCAGGTTCGAAAATATTTCATGCACTAGGTGTTTGAAGTACGCACTAGGCGCAGGATATAGCCATCGCATTCAACTCTTAAAGGCAGAACTTAAGTGTCCCCAATCTTTTTAACGATATTTTATTTGAGACATAGTCAAGCAGCTTAACAGGTGCTAACCAAATGTTATATACACGAAATATAGGTTACGTTCTTGTATCTAAACATCTTTAGTGAATTTGATTCTGTTGTAAACTTGACGAAAGTGTCTGTGGGATCAAAAATTCTTTATTCTTACCAAAGCTCCGTGCCTTTCATGATTCCTAGGGTGTATAGGATATGTGGTGTAACAATATTTTCACTGGATGGAGGTAACTGGCACTTGAAGGAATTGCTGTATTTACTCAATTGTAACCCAAGTTTTTTTGTCCAGATATTGGTTACTTGAAGTCGATTGCCGTGCTGCAATCGAATACCGAAATTGGAAGTAATCTTAAAAGTACAATGATGCACAAAATTCTTTCATCTTTCTTTCTTCTATTCTTTTTCTTCCTGGATGCACTGAATTGTCACCCTTCACAGTACATTCGAGGTCACATCACAGCCGACTAAACAGGGTGCAAGGCTGTAGCTTAAGAGCCTCTTTTCAATGTGTTTTATTACACGTTGGAATTGTGCTAGGCATCGGGCTGCAAAAAGTTTTGTATTTCTTGGTGGAGACACAGACACTTGAAATCTACTTTAAGAGCCTTGGAAAGTTTATTTTTATGTAAGTATAGCCATTCACTGTATGAAAAGTTTACCATGGCAGTAGCAATCGAATCGCTATTTTCTTGAGTTCCAAAGACGAGTATTAAGTCCTTGTTGTTGTGCTGTTTGTATTCTTTTAAAATTCATATGATTGCATACATTTATCGACGTATTTCATTCCATCAACCATCACTTCATTGCAGGATGTCCACCATGGGAACGGTCTGCAGCAGATCTTTTATGATGACCCGCACGTGTTGTACATCTCCCTCCATCGACATGATGATGGCAACTTCTTCCCCGGCACCGGTGATCCTCAAGAGGTAATGACGCTCGTATGCTGGCAAAGGTCAAGCTATATTATTAGGAAAAAAAGGGCATTTTGTGCTCTTGCACTCATATATATATATATATAGAGAAAGAGAGAGAGGGGGGATCTATGACAAATAATCTGGCTTTCAGAGGCCTGTTTATACAGCCAAAATAAAAGACATCAGAAGAACAGAAAGATGCCTCTTTGGAATGCAGCGTAGTTAACTGTCATTTAATGAGAAGATGAACAAAGCTTAGTTGGCCTTTACCTGTTATTTGCGTGCCGGATGTCAGTAGCAGTTTAATGCATGCGCTGAAATTTGAGCAAGTTATTAGCTGTTTGTTAATATGTTAATGCAGCATGCACACAGAAAACAAGAAAACACAACACAGGTGTTGTTTCTCTTTTTTTTTGCAATGCAGTTTATATATGGAAAGGAAAATTATATACACTCAAACCTTACTATAACAAAGTAGTATCTTTGCAAGAAGTCAAGTTTGTTATATGTGAAAATTCTTATAAAAACTGTTACTAACACTGTATACATTACAAGAATATTTTCATTTTTTGCTATCACAGATATTTTGTTATATCAGTGTTCATTATGTTGAGGCTTGAGTCTATATACGTTAGTTGAATATATTGAGACTGTGCGAGAGCTAACAAACCGGAAATCAGTAAAAGCACTTTGACAATTGTACAAGATAGGTAAGGTGGTGCACAAAAAGCCAAATTTATTATAGTTCAGCGTAGCTGATAGTTTACTTATATACCTTCATGCTATGCAAGCCCATTTGGTGTCTGTGATATAAATAATGTGAAAGGTTCTAAGGCATTTGCGAGTTTCCTTTGGAAGCTACTTCAGTTTTTATGTGCACATACCAGTGTTGTAACTGATATTGCCATATATAACTGCACCATGATTCAGCGAACATGAGGTAGTTAGCCTCGATCTACTGCTGCGGAGTATAAGTGTGTTGCCTGGCTCTCTGTAGTGACTTGAAAATTGTGGTCGTCGTGGCATTGAAATGGGGAAGTAACGCAGAAACACTTTTGCGCTCAGCTTTGGCTGCACATTATAAAGAAGCCCTAGTAGCAAAAGCTAATCAGGTGCACCCTCGCTACAAGTTGAGTCTCGTGTAATTGTGGGTTGCATTGCAATATTGCAATCGATCAGTCATTCGCTATATAAAATATGTATTTGCCTTCCTCACCTAGGTCGGCATTGATGATGGCACAGGCTTCAACATCAACATTGCATGGTCCGGTGCATTGAATCCGCCAATGGGCGACGCCGAGTACATTGCAGCTTTTCGGTGAGCCCTACTCTTCATGCATGCAGTCTCTATTTTTCGAAGGTTCACATTAGGCTTGTGAAAATATTTGAGTATTTTGAATATTCGAACGAATATCACAGTATTTAAATTCACTTCGATTTGAACTTAGGAGGTTATTGAAAATTTCAAGGTATTCGAAGTGAGCAAGTAGGCATATATTAGTCCACGTGTAGCTTCTATAAAGGTGGTTTCACTGCATTAAAGGGATGCTAAGCCGTGAAAACGTGTATTCAAATAATGTATATCAATTTGCATGCACCTTTTTGTAAAGGTGGTTTTTCTGCAGCGAAAGATTGCTATGCCATGAAAGCATTTATATATTAGAAATTCGCACTGCTGCGAAACCCCACTTTAAGGTTAAATGAACATATAACCCTCTCATTGATTCATCATTTTTGATGATGGAAAGCTTGTTATAATAGCCTATATGCTGTAAGTACAGTACATATTAAAATGTAACATATTTTACAGGTTATCACTTGCATTCTACCAAGGTCTTATTGTGTTTTTATTCAAGATTGATTCAATTTTTTTTTGAACAAAAAAAAACTGTATTAGCACAGGCCTTCTTTCAATTAAAAAGATATAAATAGTGTGCAGGTTGATTAGGTCATGACAAATATGCTCATTTTTCTTTATAAGATGTGATATATACTATTCGAATTTGATTCGAAATTATTCAAACAAAATCACTCTTTGCTTTTAATTCACTTTGGACCTAAAATTCACTATTCACACAAGCGTAGCTTTTATGAGAGGTCGCAGAAGAGCTGCATTCCTTGTATGAATTGTGGTCCTTGTTTTTTAATGATCTATGAATTCTCTTTATTAATATGCAGATTGAGCACGCAGGTACAAATAAATCACCAATGTTTTAATACAAAAAGATGTAGCAGCATTTCTTTTTACGCAAGTTATTTTGCCCTCTTTTCGTTATAGCTTTTTTTACTTTGTGTAAGTAGCTGAACAGTTAACTGAATTGTTTATCACTGAATGACTGTGTATTCCGCAGTATCGTACATTTGTTCATTCATTTGTTTAGACATGATCGATGGTACAATTTATTTGCGGATTTGTTCAAGCAAATGTGTCTTTGACTCGAGTTCAGCTTCTCTATAGACAAAAAATAAAAGAGTACAGTAATTCACTAATGCTGAGGCAAAACAGCTTGTACTCCGGTACAAATATTTTATGAAGGAAGCGAATTGTGCTTGGGTACAAATCTTTTATGAAGGAAAGTGTGTAAAATACTGTGCACTTATCTGTTCCTTCTTTCTTTTTCAGGACCATTGTGATGCCTATAGCTCGAGACTTTGACCCAGAGATTGTCTTGGTTGCTGCTGGCTTTGATGCAGCTGCTGGCCACCCACCACCACTTGGCGGATACCAGATATCGCCAGCCTGTAAGATGTTTCTCAATTTTTCTTGGTTGTGGCCACACTAGTGTGTCTGCTGAGTTCAGTGCTCTTAATTAATGCATGTCTTAGTATCTGAACGTGTCCAATGAAGATGTATAACTTAGAACAATCATGGGTGCAGCATAGTGTTCTAAATACTGTTTGTCACCTGCAGCAAAATTTATCTACAGTAGGCATCTCAGGCAAACTTTTTCGAAACGAGGGGCAGACAAAATTGCCTAATGACACCTATGATCCCAGCAACAGCTCTAGATATGATGCAAAGTTTAAAACAGCAGCTACACTCTGCAACCATCACTAGAGCTTTTTAACAATTACTATTGTGTGTAGACTGCATATTTTCATAAAAAAGGCAAATGTACACACGCAAGTACATGCACCTTAGGTTTTAGTTCTGTCCAGACGTGTCAGTCAGGTTAGGGATGAGGGGGTGATAAGCCAGTACCGTTTCTCGACCTCCTCCCCTCACCCGCTCATGCAATGTAGGTTGCTCAGGAGCCTACACAGTGGCTTAATTTCCAGACACTAGCTCTCTCACCAACATTTGTGCACACTTTAAAATGTGGATGAACTGCAAACGTGCAATAACCAGACTCATGTATTGCCCTGTTTAATAACTAATGACTATTCTCTTCTAGGTTTTGCCTACATGACAAAGCAGTTGATGACCTTGGCCAAGGGCAGAGTCGTGCTTGCTCTAGAAGGGGGGTGAGTAAGGTTTTCAGTTTGTACATTAGGTTAAAATCGATGCAAACAAAAACATATTTATTTGTGTTTTTCAGTGCATGTGATGACAAGTTTTCATTCTTTTCTGCACATACCTTTCATTCTTAAGCTACTTCATCGTTGTATGCAAGAATATACCACATGCCAAATTACTCAATAAGATGCTGCGAAGCACTAGGCGAGATCATGCTGTCTGATTTTAACAGCACGTCAACAATGCAACGCCATGCTCCTTGTAGGCCGCGTTAACAGAGTAGCTTTCATACATTATTTGGTTTGCATGATTTTGCAGTGGTGAAGCTCTGATACTGAAGTTGTACATGTACTGTGGTTGCTGCTACATAGCTATTTTGATAGACTGTTACCATTTCTTGCATAGGTAACATATTTGTAAATAATTCATTTTCTGGTTATTGAACCATATAAATTACAACCCAAGCATTCCCTTTTCTTATGAGATTTCTAAGTAGTACATACCAAAACTTTATTATGTGACATGTGCATATTGCAAAAATTATGTAGTTATTCCCAGTTTGAAAAATTATGCGAGGCAATGGCTGTTGTGCATTTGTAGGTGGCTTGACTTTCGGTATATATACTTCTCAATTAATGTTTTGAAGGTTACTTTGCGTTCAGCAAATATGTGCAATTTTTCTTTTGGCAAATGTAGTAAATAGGAACAGTAGGAGTGTGTTATTTGATGTAATGCCACTCATAACCATATTTCATGATTGTTTTCTTTTATGCTCTCAGGTATGACCTGCCATCCATCTGTGACTGCTCTCAAGAGTGCGTAGCAGCACTTCTGGGAGATGAATGCACACCCTTGCGTGAAGAGGAGGTTACCCGGCAGCCTTGTACAGCTGCGGTTCAGCTGCTGCAGAAAACTGCCGCTATTCAAGGTAAACACAACACCCAGGGCAGGAAACATTGTACCTGAGGAGAGAGGAGCAGCTTAACTCATTGTAAAGTGCATGACTTGCAGTAATTGAAAGGACAGGTTAGTACCACTTGGCCAGCGGAATGCACATGGGGGTGTGCATGTGCCGCGATTCGTCTAGTGTTCGTCACTTTTCCACTATGCTTGACACTGAAGTAGACTGCCACGATTTGCTAAGGCTAAGCTCATCTGTGAGTCTCGCCAATGTATTCTGCGGATAGCGGTAGCAGCACCAGATCTCGGTGAAAAGGTCCCGCCAAATTTGTTTACGCACTGTTTAGCACATCTTGATTAGGAGGAATGCCTTGGCTAGCCTAACTTCGAGATTTAGGGTTCTTCCACTGCTGCAACACTGCGGCATTGAAATGCTAGACAGGGTTCATATGTAACAATTAATTGAAATGTCACACTTAGCTTGCTTTTAGACAATCCCTCCTTCTACATTGTCGTATACATTTGTGTGCAGCACCACATTGGCCCTGTGTGAAGAAGTGGGCCCCAACCATCAGTTCTTCTCTTCTCGAGGCTCAGCAGAAGGAGAAGGAAGAAGTGGAGACAGTCACTGCCCTGGCCTCCCTCTCAATGGCTGCTGCACAGATGCAGTGAGTGTCCCACTAAAATATGACGTGTTGTTTTTGTGCACCTCACGCTATTGTAACTTATTAACATTTCCATATTCCTTGCTAGATACTTTCCAGAAATGATGAAGCGCACAGTGAATTACTTGGTAATCATTACAATTAAGCTTGTAAAAAACCTACCCAGGTAACGCAGACCCATCACAAGGAGTTTTTTTATCTAGCTTGCTCAAGCCAGCAAGCCTAGTTCAGATTGCCCTACACATGCATGCAGACGCGATAAATGTCGCATAGTCAGCTAACTCCAGCATTGTCTTGGTGACAGCTTTGCGAGCCGCTGGCGCATTAGTGCATTTATGCACAGTAATACATTACCGCGTTTTGCTTACGTGCTGCTCGTTTTGTGCCTGTTTGGATACCAGGGGTCCAAAGTCAGAACCACCTCAGGAGGACGAACCAATGGAAGAGGACCAAGATAAGTGATCAGCTGACGGTGCACATGATGGTAACATTGCAGATAAACCAGTGAAAAATTTTCGACTGGACTGGTGCATTACGCTGAGGACTCTTGCCCAAATGAGCCAAGGAACACAAGTTCACACTGCATGCATCAACAGACAGAAAACAGGGAGGCAGCATTGTCAGGGCAACGTGCACCTTTTATCACTTCTGAGGATGACGTGTTGTGCGACTGTTCTCATGAAGTCCGAAGGTCAACTTGATCAAGAACCAGGGGTGCCCAACAAACATTTGGATTGACACAGTCGTGTCATGCTGTCATCCTGAGTTGGCCTGTTGCCTATTGTTAGATCATAATTTTTCAATACTGTTGCAGGTTTGCAATGCTGTTGCTGCCAGTCATAATGCCACAGTTGGTTTTGAAGGAAGCACATTTGATGTTGTTTCGATATTTAAAGCATAACATGATTATAGTTGGGGTTCCAATCAACAGGTTCAGATGTTTTGGCAGCGAGTTGTAGAACATTGCGCTGAGTGAAAACATCTGTGTTTAGAGCTGGACCTCTGACTTTTGAAGTTGAAAACATTTGGAAAGTAATGCACTGTTAGTCACCCGTTACGTAACAAGTATTACGGCTGCTGTCATCTTTAATGCTTCCTACTTGCTGATGTGTGTCGAGTGGCAGTTGTGTGTCATGAGTGCACGTTGGTTACACATATTCAAGGCGATGTGACCTTGACGCTGCACGTTATGTTAACTCCAAACTGGTCCATTTTTGGAAGTCGCACTGCTATGACTGAAATGATGCTGCGAATATCTGCCGTGCGTCGCCTAAAAAAACGACAGAGCCTGTTGGGCTACAGCTGTCGAGTTGAAAGATTTTTCGCATCTTGTATCATTTTACCTATCTTTCAGAGTGCATGGTCGTTTCGTGCAGTCTCACGTATATTTTCTAGCGCCATTCGCACCGGGTTCAATAGTTCTAACTGTGCACCAGCTACGTCTTTAAACGAGGATGTCAGTGTGACAGTGAGCTTGCATTGAGATCGCGATGTATCACCTGGTGCCCTGAGATGGCCCAAACATTACACAACAAAGTTGGTATGCTGCTTTGAATTTTCTGAGAAGGAAACAAGTTTGTGATCCAAAGAAATGTACTAGTTTTACGAAGCATTCTGAAGGAATGCATTGCACGCTGACCTCAATGGTGTTAATAAGAGGCTATGGGAACACTGAGAAGATAAAGGTAGCATTTTAAGACGTTGCAGTCGGCTATGTCGTGTGCAAATTTGGGAGTAACATTGCGATGTACAACTGCACTTTGTATACGCACAAGTGTACACGTGCTGTCCGCTGCACAACCTCAGTACAGCATCAAGTATGGAAACAACTAGACGCCCTTTTTCCTTGAAAGGAAGGAAGAAAGAAAAGAACGAGAAATAATCACTTACAACCATTGCAGCCATTTTTACGGAGACGAGTGAGTGGGGAGTACTAGTTTGTCACCATAGTGATTATTAAACAAACGTGTTTTTACACTGCTGCAGTGGTCTTATTATGCCACTGTTCTGGGCATTACATACTACAGTCTTTTGGATGTACTAAGTTCTTGTGAGCTTTATGACGATTTTAAAACAATGCTAGTCAGAACCTCGCCAGTATCACATCTCCGGGGGGACGTGCTGAGTGTTTTTTCAGCAGCAGCTGAAAGCAAAGTGCCCGCCTACTTGTCACTGTCTTTCGCTACCCATAGCTGCGAGTAGTAGCCTTTGGTACACTGCTGTTGTAGGCGCTGACGGGCATGTTTTCTCGGAACTGTACGTGTGAGGTAGCAGGCGGCTTCAGGCTTTCTGGGCCTTCATATGGGGTGTAACCTGCCAGTGGCTGTGCCCTTGGCACTGGCATGACTAGTATGTTTCTATTAGTCATACACAGAATGACTGATAGGCGAATTTCCACACTCGTTTGCCTTGCACATTGCATTTTATCTTTTTTGCTGTTGCATTATTTGAACAACCAGAACAAAATTTCATTGGTCTGTGGTTCCCTGTCCTACAACTTTCTAGGCCACACTCTGTTTTTTTTTTTTTTGTTACTTGCACATGCATGCAAACGCACAGGACACGCATCACAGAAACACACAAATAATGCAGACACAGTTACATGCATACAGCACACTTAAATTATGATCTGTTGCTGAGCTAAAGAATAAAGGATTCAGAAAAGTGAAAATTGGTCAGTCCAGTGTGCTGGCCTTGTTTGCTTGAAAGGGCGCTGATGATGCCCACGCCATTCATTGTGTAAATATGTTCATACGAAACAGGCTGAAGAGGCTAGCGTGAAAGAAGCGCGCAAGTGCTAATTTTAAAACTGCTTGGTAAGATCAGAAGAAGAACAAATGCTACGGACAGGGGCTCGCGTCTCGTTCTTCAGCTGCGGTTTGCCAAGTGATTTAAGTTCCTTATAAAACTGGCGTGCTTTGTGATGTACAATATACTTGCCGTGCTAGTTAAGTTTTCCATTAATGTCCTCATATTTTTCTTTTTACCTTCATTTTTTGTTTTCATGAGCTGTATTTTTTGACTGTTGAATGTTAGCGTTTTCCCATGCTGTGAAACCTGATGTGAAGTTTGTGTATATCTGTTTCTTATCTGTCTGCGTGTGTGCATGTGTTGGCATATACATAAATATATATATATATTGTACGAGTTTCACGCATTGTTAAAAACACACGGCTTGATAGGATGGCAATGTTTGCGACCAAGGTTCTGCTCTAGTCTGCAGATGGTTGCTTTTCTTGTGTTGCTCTCTGGCATTTCACTCATGACTTGATTTCTAGTTATCTTGTGCACATTCGAAAACTGCTTTGCTTGTCCATTGATCACTTTTATTTGTAAATACACAAGTTGTTTTAGGAACACTCATTTATTCTTGTATACTTTCTTTTCGTCCATCTTCGTCACTCATTTGTTGTGTTGTGCCATTACTATTCGCTCCCCTTCCGCTCCGCACCTGAGCATCACTAAAGATATTATATACATATATACATATATACATGTTGCAGCGCCATATAGTATATCATTTGTACAGTGATGATTTTACTCCGTCTTGATAAACCTGATTTCAAGGTCAAAACAAAGTACACTGCATAACCCGTTGTTGGCTGAGCGCTTAATTAAGGAACAACACGCTCTGTTTTGCGAAGTTTGAACCCGTAGTCAGTTTGAGGGCTCTCAGAAAATCGTAAACATAAAAAAGAACGGTGCTGAAATTCAGCTTTGCGTCAAAGTGCCTAGCACGAAGTCTCTATCGGTAACACTGTGCTGATTTTTAAAATAAATTATAATGTCGAAATTATCTGTCAGTTGAAAAAGATAAAGATGAGCTAAGGGTGGGATATGTCGCGTTAGTTCTGCGTAGAACTCACATTGGCCGTATTGGCATTTACACATAACTGTTCCAAAGAATTTTCTTTTCACATTGAAGTTAGCTCAAGGCAAACAATAAGTGAAGATAAACTGAGAATTACAAAAATGTCTAAGTCACTTCAAGACAGAGTAAAGAGTATGTGATAGAAAGAAATTTTCAGTTACATATGTCAGAACATAAACAACACTACTGGAAGGATTCATAACCAGCTCATGATGCCTGCATTATAACTGGCCATTGGCTTAAGGCTCAGTGAAGCCGATTTTAAGTAATTTTCCCTTGGAAAATTTCACTGGTACTGTAAAGCATGCTACTCTGTCGACAATTTCGCAAGAGTGTGTGCACTCTCACTAAACGTTCTTCTGATTTGCCAAGGATAATAATGTAAGGAGATTCTATGCTTTGTATCAATACGTCAGTAACGTACCGATACTCTTATTTCTCAGAAAATTTTTGTCTAGGAAATGTGGTGTTTTCAATCGAAAATTGTCCAAAAGTATGCCACTTCTTGACAAGGAACAAAAGCTAGGTGATTTTGAGCACTGACTGTCATCTCTGTCAAATTGAGTTGATATTTACCTTTACTGTTCCTTCAAAAAAAGAGGCCTACGTTCCTGCTTACCAGCTTGCTCACTTTTTTTAAAACCAATCTGATGCAAACAAGAATAATATAAAGAGACAGACTTTTCTTTTGATTTCTCTTATGTGAAATGTGAAATGCATGCGCTGAGGTTGATGGGTTGACGAAGACTTTCGTGTGAAGCTTTTAGGTTTCTACTGTGGCAGAATTTCAGTTCGTAAAAACTTTCATTTTTTTAATTCTAAAGTTTTCTTTTTACTGTTTTTCCTGCATGTCCACTCATGCAAGACCTTCCTTTTTTTTTTTTAAATCTACAAATAGCTGTTTTCACCAATGCAGATACACAAAATGATCAATCTAGTCAATAAACTGAGTATCTCTGAGATGCCCTCTTTTGTTGAACATTTAATACTGAGGTTCCTTCGTGCTTTTGTTTTCAAACGTTGCGATAATACGTTAATGAAGCGCTGGTTCTTCAGAGAGAACATTGCTGCAGTTAGCAATGGCACACTTGCTGTGCATGTTGGCATGCATCAAAAAGTGCTGGGTCAAGGCTAGTCATGGTTAGCCAGAGTTGGCTAACGTGACATGTTTCGTGTTTTTTTGTTTCTTTGTTTGACCCGTTTTGTTACGCAAGCTTGTATATTGTATGTTGCAGAGGATATATGCGATAACTTAAGCTGTACAGTCATAGAGATATTTGTGTTTTCTTTGAATTGTTGCGCTATTTCATTACAAAGTGGAGACACGATAAATAGAAGCATATATTTTTTGCCACGTGTATGTACACTATGTGCCATTGTAAAGTGTGTTATATTATTATCAAGGCTGAAAATATGTATTTGTACTATCTTCCTTTTTTTCTTTTTTTTTGTCATGCATTTGTTTCATCAATAAACCATTATTCAGTGCCTATCATCGATGGTTGTTGACTCATTGCTGTTCATTGTACAAGGTGGCCCCACGTCACCGATGGTCATTGCTTATTAGCGGCATTGTCAAGATTTTTCAGTACATGGTTTTATATTTTTATTGGGGGTCTTTGAAAATATTTATGGTTAGGCTTTGGCGATTGTAAGAGCCCCTTGATTGCGAAAACAACCACTGGATGATCTTTGACAATCCACTTCTGCGCTCTATTCGGGGTGTCTTTCTGTCCAACAAAAACTGTCACCTGACTTTCTTGCATTTCCTTTCTTGAAAACTGGGTGGTTGCCACTTTCTTATCAAAAGTGATATGTTGTGCGGACAGTGTTCACACCAAATTTGTGACCTCGGATGCCTTGTAATGATGTAAGGTAATTCGAGCAGGATAAATGACCATTGCTTCATTGAGACAGAAATATGTCTCAAGTACAACCTTTGCTTTTCAAGGCCTGTCGTGTACAGGTACACTGGATCAAGCTGGATTTCTCAAGTTCAAGTCCCTTTCATGATTGTTTTGCCATGCATAACCCTCATTATTCAATTAATATGTGTGGTATAACATCTCAAAACCACCACATTATAATGAGAGATGGCGTAGTGGAGGGCTCCAGAAATTTCAACCACCTGGGATTCTTTAATGCGCACCAAAATCTGGGCACACGGGCCTACAGCATTTTCGCCTCCATCGAAAATGAAGCCACACAAGCCGGAATTCGATCCTGTGACCTATCAAACATATCAAATGCAAATCAAGTATAGTTTTTTTTTTTTGCTGTTCCATTTGTGTGAGGATTTCCAATTCGCAATTGTGTAGTATTGTTGTTAGACTGAAAAAAAAGTTAACACTTGCTTTTTCATGCAAAAAATTGATTGAAGCAATTCTGTGCATGGAAGCTTCCGTCATGATGGGGAACCAGTTCTTAAGTGAATTAACCAGTCTCGTGTTTACATCAATTTTACGTGCTCTGTAGCATCAGGCATTGCGTTCTCTCAGACAGCGACCACAGAACTAAATCTGGCCTACATGTGGTAGTCCTGTTTGAATACAAATTTTGATGGAATTCAAGCGAATCAAAAGTAGCTTACAATGCACAAGCTCCTAAATTGTATAGTTGCTTTATTAATGACAAATGGTTCACATGTGCACATGCCAATGCATAAGCATGACATAGCATTCTTGATAGGAAAGCATCAACTGCCATGTTTTAAAGAAAAGAAATGCAAGAAAGCCAGGTGACAATTATTGTAGTGGGTCAAAAAGACAGTTTATACTAAATATAACCTGAATGAAAACTCAAGGCACCATGCTACTTTAAAATTAAAAAAATATATGTATTTCAGCACTGCCTTGGGCATAAAGGCACATATTACAGTGGGGTGAGGGGGCTTGGATGGTCTCGAAAGAATGAGGCTGCTTTTTAAAACTTATCAATTTTGACAACACTTGTGAATCCATGTATATTTGTATGCCGATTTCCAATATGAAATGATTAGTCCAGTACAACATGTTGTTTTCAAAATATGAAACGTTTCATTTGCCTGGTTTGCAGTAGATTTTTCATTAATAGAGAGTTACAAAGTAAATTGAATACATATGAAATATTTATCAATGAGAGCAGCACAATATAAAACAAGAATGATTGTTCCAAACACATTTGAACAAAAAATGGTATGATGAAGATTCACGTGTGAGGCAACGTCAAGCTAGGACTCCACTTTCAAACGGCGTTTATTGGAGTCATCGCTGGATGGCGCTAGTTGCACGCAAAAACTACGTTGCAGTTTTTTTGTTGCTTTTTTTAATTTTGCTTTTTTTAGAGAGCAAAGGGGGGGGGGGGGGGTTACGTTTGCGCGTGCCGGCCGTTAGCTGCCTGCTGGCTTGTAGGGGCTGCAGCCAGCGCTTGCGTCACAACGCGCAGCTAAAGCCGCGTCGCCGCTCTGCAGTTGTTGCGAGAGCGGTTTGCTTACGTTGCCTTGCCCCGCGTCCTCGCCCTCACGCGCTCGCGGCGGTGGCGTTCTCGATCCCCTACGCGCGAACGTTGCCGAGGTACGGACGGCGCTGCCTGCCGGGGAGAACTCGTCGGCAAAGCCGCAAAAGGCGATAAACACGCTCACGCGTTCTGCCTGCGGGGAGCTTGACCAGCGTAGCGTAAGCGGGCCCCGTGGTCGCTCACAGAAACGCTCCTCGAAGGCGAGTGCGCGTTGACGGACTCGCTGCGAAGCTGCGGGAGCGACTGTTGGCGCCGGCCGGGCCGTTTATCAGCCAGAGCTTGGTACTCGCCTATCTGACGACCGCGTCGTGCCTTGAGTGAAAAGGTGAGAAAAGTATTGTTGTACGCACAAACGTCACGCCTGCTCTGTCACGCCCACCACTGATATCGGTCAGCCAAACTTAAGTGTGACAAAATAACCTCACGATATGTCAATATAAGTATATTGAAAGCAGCGCACGCATCTGTGAACGACTTAGTTACCAGCCGGGGCAGTTCGGTGCATCACTGTACATAAATGGCATTGAAAGCGCAGTGGACAACTGTGCAGTGGCAGATGCCGTTGTGTAAGTAAGCGCCGTCAGCAGGCATTAAAATTGCCTAGCCCTAATGCTCAATTACCTCTCGATCACTGATGCTTGTGCTCATATATACTGTCCCTTGCTACTTTCACAGGCTCTGCCACCAGAAAACTGCTCTCTTGGCAAGTTCCGACAGCCAGGCAGCGCGAACTGGCACGCTCGGCCCGTGTCCTCGAAAATGCTAGTAAGCGTGGCGCATTGGTGTATACCGAGTCCTTCCCGGCCCGTTGCGCAACGGGACGAGGCGTCTACCACTGTCGCGTCACTGTCAGGCGTCCCGGTGATCATTGCTTGGACCGCCTTGTTTGAGAAAGCTGCTGCGGTGCGTGCGCTCAGCCTGCCCGTTGAAGCTGCCACGGAAACGCGTCCTTGTACGGAGTAGCAGAAACAGTGAAAAAGAAGCGAACGCCTTTACCTCGCTGTCAGTCTCCGGGCGCAGCGTGTGTGTAGGCATGCGGGAACGGGTGTTCTTGCTCACTCGCGCCTCCGGTGAGGAGCCGTTGTTACCAACGCCGCCGTTCTCTTCCAGCGCGCTTTGTTGAGTCGCGGCGCGTGCCACAAGGGCGGCGACGAATGAAGACTGGTCTCGAGGAGTGGGAAGAACCGCCGCTATAGACTACGACCGACGCTCTCGAAGCGACGAAGCACTTTTCTCACATACGGATACACGCACAAACTAAAAAATTGACATAGCTTGAGCGCTAAGAACCGTGGCGTGGTAGAGCATTGTATACACTTATGGTCAGCCTCACTTGAGGGAAATATGAAATACGTAATTCTTTATAATGCTCTTGCGCACATGGACGAAGACCACGGTGAACGTGCCTGACTCTTGTATCATTCCTTTTTGCATCATGTTTCACACTTGATCGCTGATCATTTGTCGTTCTGACGGCGAAAAATGATATGGTTTTTACCGAATCGGACTTGCCGAGCCAGTATTGTTGGCATGGCGTTTTCGATACACGGGGATTGGGCTTATTTTGTCCTTCTGCGCAAAGTCAAATACCAAAACGTGCTTCGAAAGCGCGCCCATTAAAGTTCGGCGCCCGCTTGTGATAAGCGGCTTACTTATTTATATAAACATATGTGTTTCGATTCAAATCGAGGTGGTTTTTTGATCGTTGCCGTATGCGCATAAAAACAAGCAGTTATATAAAAGGTGGATATGTGAATCTACGTTAACAATTTAGCAAAACGAGTTGGTAACATTGTGAGAATTCATTTGTTGTCGGTGCGTGGACGTCAAAATTTCTGGAATAATAATAGTCCTTCAAAGCTTCCGTGAGGCGCCCCAAAACGTTCCTGCGTCAAACGCTTGTCAAAGTTGGCTTTTCCGCAACAAGAGGCTTTATGGGGAGAAGCCAGACCCGCTTGCCCACTTTTGTACGCGATGTATATATTGTACATGATAGGCGTGCGCACAGGTTTGGCAGGTGGTGAGTGAAGGCACATTACGGTTGAGGGGAAGCAGTGACGGTAGCGGCTTGTTTGGTCGGCCATGCTTCTTGGATGCGGTCGCGAAAAGACAAGGACGAAGGGAAGAAAGTACGCACACGCTGGTGCTACTGACAACAGAAACGTTTATTTCCACTACCGAGTCGACTAATTTACCTATCTTTGCACACGACAGCCACGTGAGCATTTCAGAAAACACACACACACACACGCACACGCACACACGCACACACACGCACACACACGCACACACACGCACACACACACACACACAATTACTATTGCAGTGCTGGAAACTTCCAACGACGAAATTGAACTGTTCTCGACAGCAGGCAACAAGACGCTGCTTATCACATGTACACGCAAGTCTATTCTTTTAGGACGTTTTGCTAACACAATTTTCGCCGAAATAGCCTATCTGTTCAGCTTTCGTTACTATAATCTAGTTATTTAAGACTTACCCATGCCTTTTCGAAATTGAGTGGGCACGTGCATTTATGGTAGTGTAGCAAAAACAGGTATATTAGTCGGCTTGGTATTGAAAATAAATGTTTTTGTTGTCAGTAGCGCCAGTGTGTGTGTGTGTGTTTTTTACGTTCTTTTGTTCTTCCTTATCTTTTTGCATCCATACTCAAGAAGAGAATGAGTGTACCACATTCCATTTCGTAACTTTTATTTGGAGCAGCACATAAAAGCAATTAGATTTATTTCCTGTGTTAACATAGGTGCAGTAAAGGATGTAAGCTGCAGATCGCGTTTCGATGCAAATAAGTCGTGTAGTATGCACAAGCGAGCTTTGCTTTGCGACAGGGGTCAAAGGCGGGGAGGGGGGATGCTGTGCTACAGCCCAAATGCAGGAGCGTGGCGGGATCTGGTATGGCGTACTGACTGCTTCTTTTCCCTTTTACTGCGATTAGCATTACACTATTACTGGGCAAATAACCCATGTTGTAACCCCGTTTTGGTGTGTTGCTAAATCTATGTCAAGCCATTCGCCGGACCCTCAAAGAAGTAAATAAAAATGTTTAAAAATAAAAGAGAAGTAAATAAAAATGTGTCACGAGTGACACCCTCATAGGACATAGCAACCGTGTGTAATCATCTGTGTCGGTGCAGTCTTCGCCTGCAAGCCAGGCGGCGCAGGTGGGGTGGGAATTAAGTATCTCTTATCGCCTCCGACACCGCTTGCGAAGCTATATAACTAACGCGTCGAACACCTCGCTGCCAACGAGTCCGTGAATGGAGACGCCTCTCAATGGTTGGTCGACTCGGGCGTCGTTAATGGAAACGTCGTTGCAATGGGGGTCACCGAGATGGGATGCACGTCGACGCCTTATGATTCCCTCTGTGACCCGTCTCCCCCCAACTCATTTCTGCACCCGACCTTAATTGCGTACACTGCTGCCAGTCGCTCACTTTTCGGACGAATGTATTCACAGCCCTGTATACTCGCTGCACCAGCAGTGAAGCATAGCCAGAGTGGTGAAGTGAAAGGGCGAAAGGAGGCAAAGAAGAGGAGGCTACGCCATGCACATGCTCTCTTCTAGTGTCTATACGATGATTTTTTAAGGCGAAAGCTGTACATGAAATATCCCGCGGGATCCCGAAACGATACGAAAAGCACCACGTGAGCGCCTGAGTTGCGCGTTCACTTTCTTTTGCGGCGTTCATGTGACTCAGCTCATCGAATGCCGTGTACGCTTTCGCATTCGAGTCGTCCCAAGTGCGTGAGACCTTCGTGTGCATTCATTTATTTATTTATTTATTTATTTATTTATTTATTTATTTATTTAAACACAGCTTCAAATTCATGATACATACATATGTGGACACTGAAGAGAAAAACGATTTTTCGCTCATTAGTTAAGTACAATTTCACAATTTCGAAAACACCACTCTTGCCGGGACACGCTTAAAAAGCGAGAAAACGTGTGCAAAAAAAAAAAAAGAAAATGCGCGTGGAGACGCCACCGTGATGTGATAGATTTTGACGGCGTATACTAAATAATACGTATAGCTTCTAATGGGTGAAAATGAAATACATTGTCATCTGTGGATCCATTGACCCAGCATACGAAGCTTCAAAAAATTTCATCTAAAGTCAATGTCGTGAAAACACAAATAATACATATCGAAATTTGTTACGTCACACGCGGAGGCTTCGGTGCGAAATTTAAAAATGAAACTTAAACCTTGATTTCTCTGCTAATAATGAACTTATTGCAGTGAAGCTTATGTAATTAGAGTTCTCGGAGTGCAGTTGATCAATCTAAACCAACTCACTGTTTCTATTTAGTGTTCTTCTAAGAAGAATACTTTGACAGTTAATCCCTAAATATTAAATTATATGTGACATATGGTTTGTGGATGAAGTGGCATACACCAGCATACGCCACTAGAAGTGATCTATAGCTGATGTAACGGAACTGCGGCATCTCAGTCACCGACGTGTTTCTCTCTCTCTCTCTGTCTCTCGATCTGAAATGAAGTCCCCTGTCAGCTGACCACCTTGGCTAATCCGACGCATATTTAAGATCGGCTGTCCCCTTTCGATCAATACATTGCCGAAATCGTCTCGTGGTTGGATAGTTTCCACCCTACGTAAGGCGTCAGTCGATTTCCTTCAGAACCTGCCACCTCGTTTCGCTGGGCAACGCCGGAAGCAATCTACCTTCCCAATTTTCGCTCGCTGAAGCAGTTCGCCCTGCACATGGTGGAGGGCTCCCTGGACGAGCCATTACCGTGGTCGCCACGAAGGCCCGCTTCCTCGGAGCGCCACGCAATCATCGAAGCTGTCTTCGATCGCCTTTGCTTCGTTGCCATGCGTGACCCGCGCACGTCAGCGGGGAAGCAGCCCGCTCGAAAACTGAATTTCCGACTCGTTGGCAGCGGAGCTACGTTATTTGTTCTTTCTTTCCGCCTCCCTGTTCTTTATTTCCCAACCCACTTACTGCGCATTATTTCTCCTCATCCGTCTTTCTGACTACCTTTGCTGTAGCCAAGAAGTCGAGCAGGGAGACTTAGAGCGTTCCTCAAAAGGTGAATAGGTCCTCCAGTCTGCGAGGGTTGCGGTGGCGTCGGGATTACGTATCTCTTTGTCGCTGTTCGCAACATATTGCGCGAATGTCGTGTCACGTGCTGTTCCTTTATACACTGGATTTACCTGTCTTAGAGTTTTTTTTTTCTTTTTTTTCTTTTTACGCGTGCAGAAATTCAGGCACACAGCCTCCTTGCATCAAAGAGAAGTTTATTGACTTCCAACCAAGGATAAAGTACATGACAAAAAACATCGAGCTTCACGACTACAAAGGGTGCATGTACAATCAGGAAAACACCACTACCGAGGTACAATGTATGTGGGGGGATGTACCCCTCTATTTACTGTACAGCGCGTGGTGCTCCAGCAGGCTTAATCATGCGCGGCGGTAGGTCTTCTGAACACGCGGTGGGAACAAGTAGCGACTTAGCGCTGTACAACTGTAGGTATTATTTCTTTTTTGTCGCCTGAAACAATGCTGCTTTCGTACACAGTAAGTGCATGCCCGGAGGTATAAAAGAGGCCTTGAGGCTGGGGGGGGGGGGGTTACAAGGGAGTGGGGGGGGGCGTGTTTTCCCCCAATTAAGGCATCAGCAACAATCTGCGCGTAAAAAAAATGACTGAAGGCGCCAATCAATGAAGAAGGCGCTATACAAAACTTAACTCAAGTGTCGACCAGCATACTTTGCCCGAATCGATTACAAATAACAACGACAATGGGGTGATGAAATGAAAAAGGTGATACAGATATACCGATATATACATACACATATACATACACATACATATATATATATATATATATATATATATATATATATATATATATACACATACACACATATATATATATATATATATAGATACACATACATACACACACACACACACATATATATATATATATATATATAAGTCCCCTTCCGCATGTGCTAGACAGCGGGAGGGGGGTCACCAGGTAGTGATTGGGGCGGCTAGCTTGCCATTCCTCAGAAAAAAGAATCTGGTATGCCAGCGACGAAGGAAGTTTTCCTCGCCTCTGGCCTCAAGTTCGCCGGATAGGTGGGCCCATAGCAACCGCCGGATACGCGAGACTACCGGAAACGCGCTCCGGACAGGCTTTCTACTTTCTACGCGCCTCCGCTAGCGATCTCCTTTGCCAAATAGCTAACATCGTGAAGATCAGCCCAAGTTGGCCGAAGGCACCTTTGTTGCGCTTGTGGTAAGGAGGTGGGCGGATACCAAAGGAGCGGGCTACCATCCGCCACACGGGTTTCACCGCCACGCATTGGAACAACGCGTGATCCTGCGATTCAACTGCGTGACAGTTCGGACAACGTGCATCCGGGACTATTCCAAATTTATACAGGCGTTGTCTGGTGGGGAGGACGGCCCAGGCCTTTTTCAGGAGGAAATCCTGTGCTTCACGGGGGGTGCCGCAACGGAGCGAGAGTAATTCGCGCTTCGCGCGCTCGGCTCGTTTTTGTTCAGTGTCGCTCAGCTGCTTCCGCGTGATGGCTTCAACGATGCGCGCTGGCTGGTCCTCATCCACATCGCCTTCGGGCACTTCTTGCCTCAACATGCGCCAGGTAGCCGACGCCGTTTTATAGAAGGGCGCGGGTGCCTCAGCAAAGGGCCCAATGTGGTGGCCTGCATCCAGCCAGTCGTGCTTCACTCCACTCCAGTAGAGGAGTAGGTTGCGCCCTACGTAATCGCTCGCGCGCGCGAGCATGCGGGCGGTTTTCAGGGCCAGGACTCTGCTCGTGGTCAACACATGTGTGGTAGGCCGAGGCCGCCTTCTGACACTGCCAGTTGTAGCAAGTTTTGCTTCAATGGTGGCGGTTTCCCATCCCAGAGGTATGCGTTAATGAGTTTGGTTAACTGGCTTGCTGTTCTTGTGGGCATCACCGCTACTCGGCTCGCATGCGAGGCTAGGGCGCAAATGCTTGTTTTGACGGCTACTGCTTTCTCGCATAGCGTCAGGCCTTGTAGGCTAGCGCTCTCTGACACTTGTGCAGCCCTGTCCACGACTCGGGACCACGTAGAGGCCGCAACTCCCTCGCGGGAAAAGTATATAACGAGGACCTTAACAGCGGTGACCACCTCGAAGTTGCCGATCACGTGCGCCGGGAAATGGCCGAATAGGAGGGCTTTACACTTCCTCTCATTTAGCTGTGCACCGGATGCTAGGGCGTATGACGCGAATACCTGGTGAAAGCGCTCGAGACTGCTTGGATCTCGCACAAAAAGGGAGATATCGTCAGCGTATGCGAGGACTTTCAGGTCCGCAGTTCCTGTGAGAGGAAGGCCCCGGATGTGCGCGTCGCTTGCCAGGGGTGTAAGTAGCGGCTCTATCGCGAGTACAAAGAGGGTGGGGCCTAGCGGGCACCCCTGCCTGATCCCTCTCGTGTACTGAAAGGTGTCCGTCGTGGAGCGATTAACTACTACATGGCACCTGAGGTCTGAGTACAGGAGCCTTATCACTTGTACAAAGTTTGCCGGTAGGCCAAACTCTCGCAGGGTTTGGAACAGGTAGGCGTGCCTGACCCTATCGAAAGCCTTGGCCTGATCAAGTGAAAAAAAGGCTCCAGTGACTCTTTTCTCTGAAGCGTACTGGAACACGTCCCTTGTCGTGGTCAGGTTGGTAAACATTGATCTGCCCGGGACTGCGCAAGCCTGGTGTGGAGCAATAATATCCGGCAGAAAGATCTTTAGTCGGCTGTTCAAGATTGACGCCACGATCTTGTAGTCTACATTTAACAACGTGATCGGGCGCCAAGAGGCAGGGTCGTTCGGCGGTGCACCTTCTTTAAGAATGAGTACTACGCGCCCCATGCCGAAGGAGGCAGGTTTCGCGTGTCCCTCTAGGACCGTGTTGACTATGGCTAGGAGCGGTTCACATAGGCTCTCGAAAAAGGTGGCGTAGAAGCCCGCTGTGAGGCCGTCCGCACCGGGAGCCGAGTTCGGTGGCATTGACTGGATAGCGGCCCTCAATTCTGATAACGTCGCTGCGCCGCACATAGTCAGGCATTCATCCTCTTCCAAACGTTTAAGGAATTTACACAGCTCCGACAGGGACGCGGGCTCCGAGGCGATCATTGTGGCGTCCGGCTCGTGAAAGGCTGTCTCGAAGTGGTGCAAGAAAGTCGCCTCGATCTCGACCGGGTCTGTCGCTAGGGTACCATCTGGGCGCTTTACCTCTGCAATACGCACAGAGCCGTTTCCCCTCACTTCTCGCGAGACCACCTCTGGCCGCTCGCTCGAGGTGGCCCAAGTCGCGCGCTTTTCGCCAGTAGCTGCCCGAAGAAGCCGTTCGTACTGCACCTTGAGCGAGGCCAGGTAATCTCGTGTACAGGAGGATGAGGGTGTCAGCACTCTGAATGATACGCATTCTGCGCAGTAACTCCTTCATCTGCGACGTCAAGCGCTTTTTCCTTTTACGGCCTTCGTCTTGGAGGAGGACCTTCCAGGCCTCCTTGAGGTCGTCCCAGGTAGTCGATGTTACGCGGGGGGACGCTCTAATCGAGGCCTCTATGAGAGTCTCGATCTGTGGTACAGACATCGGATCCTTTAGTAGTGCAGAATCCAGGCGCCACGATGCGTCGGCTGCTTTGGGGCCAGGCTTTGCACGGAGGGTTGTTAGCAGTGGCGCGTGATCAGACAAAGCGGCCAGAGGGGGTGGCAACGGGACCACCTCGCACGCTGTTAGGGATGGAAGTAGGAGCTCCGGTAAATACGCGCGGTCTAGCCGGCTAGCGGTGACCCTCGACACGCGGGTGGGGCCGAAGTCGTCGTCGTGGAGGCGGACCCATGCGTCTGAAAGTCGGAGGCGTTCGAAAACTTTGATCAGTTCTTTTGCACGGTAGGCTGAGCCTCCGCAACTTGGTCCCCGGATATCCCTCGCAGTGTCGACCACACAGTTAAAGTCTCCAAGGACTACGTGCGGGAGGGGGGTCAGCAGGTACTCGCCAAGCTCCCTGAAAAAGGGGTTCGTCTCCGATCTAGTTACTGGCGCGTACACGTTCACAAACCGAACTTTCTGCCCATCGATGAAGATGTCAAGCATTAATGTGCGGCCGTCAGCGCCAAACACGCAATGGGCTTTTTGCCTAAACCTCCCGGTGACGAACACAACCCCAACCCCGCATGACCTGGTCCTCGTCAGTGAGAAGAAGGCTTCGACGTGCGAGGGGACGTCGAGGGGGGATCGGAAATTCGTCTCCTGGACGAACAACAAGTCGATGCTGCGGGCTTTCGCAAAGGAAACGACCGCGGTTTGTTTCGTCGTGTCGCGGAAACCGCGAACATTCCAAGTGGCGAAACGGATTCGGTCAGCCATCAGTCGCACTATGGTGGAGTGGAAACGAGGGGGGGTACGTGAGGGTGTAAAAGGGAGGGATGGGGGCAAGGGGAGGCAGCGCTTAGGGGAGTGAAACAGGAAAGGGTAAACGGCGGTGCCGGCGCGCACGGGCACTGCTGTCTGTAACGAAGCGAAGGTGCTATCAGATCTGCTCGCTGGCTTTAGGGGGCGGTTCCCCTTTGCCTGCGGCGCATTGGCCGAGCTTCTGCGTCCTCGCCCTCGGTGGGGCATCGCTGTCGCTCGCCGTCGCTTCTGACCCAATTCGGCGTTGTCGCGCCTCTCTGCTTGTGGCTCTCCCTCTCGTTTCTTTCCTGTTCTCCTCTCCCTGGCGCCGGAGCGAGCGCGAACGAGCTCTCTGCTCACGGCCTGACACCCGCTCAAAGGAGAGAGGCTGGTTTATTTGAGCGCGGTCTTGGTCGTCAGGGAGCGAGAAATACCCGCGGCTCACGATGGGCAATTCGTCCTTGGCGGGGTCATTGGTAGCATTGCACGCCGTAAGTTATGGGCAGCTGTCACTGCGGCGAATCGATCTCGCAACATTTGTTTAGTTTGCTGGATGCATGCTGGTTCTGCGAACTTTTAACTGTGGTTGCTACTGAGTTATAAGGTGGTGGAGAGGTCGTACAGGGCTATTCTTGCGTTAGAAACAGTCATTTGACTTTGTCGAATGGTCGCTTTATATACTATGCACGGCGAACGCTGTTGGAAGGTCAGGAATTATTTTATAGAGATGGAGAAATTGATCAAAAGGCAGGCATGTTAACCAGGTCGTGCCCTAGTGTGTATGCCTTGGCCCTGAGAAGCCATAAACAGACGGGGTCTTACCACGAGCTCAGTCAGCGGCGGCACACTGAATCTTCATGAACCGCGAGGACCTCTTCTGACAGTAAACTACCAGCCGGGGCAGCTTTACTTTGCACAAATGCTCGGTAAGGTACCCGATCCTATTGCTATCGCTGTGCATGCTGAAATGCTGTGGCGCCTGCTATCGGATTACGTGACTTCAAAAATCACACATTAATAACTTCATAAACTTTCTCCGTGTATGGCGCAATTTCATCCAGGAACCGAATTCTCCAGCATGTTACAGTTCGACTTCTTTGTTCACTGCTGCTAGTACACAGTTCGTAATTGCATCAGCCATTTTAGACACACTTTTCAATGCATACATGACAAAATATTTTGTCTTTTTGTGCTTGCCTTGCTACGGTGATTGTGTCATTCATTGACCGATTTGGTGCTTCACGCTGATTTGGTCGCAGGTGCAACGGCTGCATTTCCGATGGAGGCGGAAATGTCGTAGGCCCGTGTGCTCAGATTTGGGTGCACGTTAAAGAACCCCAGGTGGTCAAATTTCCTGAGTCCTCCACTACGGCGTCTCTCATAATCATACGGTGGTTTTGGGACGTTAAACACCACAAATCAATCAATCATCAATCAATGGTCGCTGGATCGACTCCCTTTTGTGGTGGGCGCATTTGGGTGGAGTCGAAATTCTGGACGTCCGTGTGCTTAGATTTAGGTCCACGTTAAGGAACCCCTGGTGTAAGAAATTTCCGGAGCCTTCCACTACGACGTCTCGTATAATCATATCGTGCTTTAGGGACGTAGGATCCGATAATTATTCTCATGCGTTACGCTGTATGAAATTGTCTGCGCATGCTGCCTATCAGCTGACTCAGCTTTTTCGATAGCCATACTTGCCGTTTGCTATGCTATCGGCTTTTTTGCTCACAGACCAGACACAACTTTATAGCTCTCGCAGAAATATGCTGCATGATTCTGGAACACTCACATTCACCGCGTCATGCTGCTGCTCGGTATACCAATATATGTAGGAAAGTTCGCGACATCCCACACAACCGAGTTCGTCGCGCGTCGCCGACCCTGAAGCCGAGCTGTGGCGGAAGCGTGGCTCGTTGTCAAGAGAGCTCGCCACGGAGCCAAGAGCGCGTTCATCCATCTTCTTCGCGCCAGCGGGTATACAGCACGCGACTGTATATCGTTTCCCGAGTCCGATGCCGTCCCGTGTGCTAGATGCATCGGCTGGACTTCACCGTTTGCCAAACAAGCTCGATTCCTGTACACAGTGCCCATTGCTGGTATACGTATTGGGCACAAAGACAACAACGCGCGGTGCGCAAAGCGACATTCCACGATAAGAATATATCTTCACGCGTATTTGCGGCGCGGGTGTTGCCCATTGTTAATCGATGCATCTGTTATCTGCCCCTGAGGAAGTTAGTTTTCGTTTTCATTGAGCTCAAGTGAATTGATTTAATTTGTGGGGTTTGACGTCCCAAAACCAGACAGACATATATACAGCTGTTCTGGGACGTTAAACCCCAAATATACATCAGTATATCAATGTTTTCAAAGACAATAGTTTTTCTTGGGATACTTAAACGCATAAATGTTGGTCTGTCTGTCTGTCTGTCTGTCTGTCTGTCTGTCTGTCCGTCCGTCCGTCTGTCTGTCTGTCTGTCTGTCTGTCTGTCTGTCTGTCTGTCTGTCTGTCTGTCTGTCTGTCTGTCTGTCTGTCTGTCACGCGATTCACCCATCCTGTCAAAGTTTAAGCACTTACGTCCAGTTGTCTTGAACTGATTGATGGGTGCGTTCATACTTGAGAACGTTGTCGATCGAAAAGCCAATATTACGCATATCTGAAGCGCAGCATCGATACGTAAGTAGGTGAGGTGTTTCTTGACTAAAATACATGAATGCGTAATTCTAAAGACCCAAATAGTGTTTCTTAGGCTGCGCTGAAAATGCGACGCTATGCACGAAAGCAAACCGTGGCAGGAAACTATATATCGCATTTCGAAGACATTTGCAGGGAGGCACGCAAATACACGGCCAGTTTTTTTTTTTTTTTTTTTGGCCTCCTAGAGGTACTCTAAACGTACCGCCATTGCAGTGCTCGCTTTCACCAGTGTGCATATAACGCTTGCTCACCGCTTTCGAGAAGGTATTCGTGCGAGGAATCTCTCCTTGCAGGACTGCTTATCGATTCTGGACCATGTAGGCGCTGCTATGCATCACCACCGGGTCTAATATCGCCGGCGACTATGCTATAACACCCGCGTGCGGACACATGCCTCTTTCTTTTCTCCTCGCGAGCGCAGCGAACAACGCTCACCCAAACGTGGATTGTGCCTTGTATACTGAACACAGTGCGTGCGTTTGCTCCTGCGCAGAGATCTGGAAGAGTCTGCACTCTTTCAGGTCACGTGCTTTAGAGAAACAAAAAAAAAAACCGCTTTTAGATGGAAAGCAGCTTCTCGCCGAATCGATGCTCTGCAGTCGGCCGCCACTGCCGCTTTATTGCTATGCGCTCCATTGGCTTTCCTTTTCCTTTCCACCGGCGCTCTCGTCTAACGTGTGAACTTGGGAGTCTTGCGAGCGGCTTGCGTCGGCGGGGAAACGAGTCATATAGCAAGTCTGCTTTTCTTTTTCTTTTTACAAAAAGTAACATGGTATTGCGATTAAAAGAGCAATAAGCACTTAATTATCTTTCTTAGTTTTTTTTTTCGTTTTCGTTTTTTTTCTAACAGATTCGGGTCGCAACCGCTCTGAAAAAGATGACGGCTTTCACGTCGCTGCGTAGTCGTGTCACGTAACGCGCTTTTTTTTTTTCTTCCTAAGCGGAGAACTGTTTCTAAAAGACCGTGGACAGCTTTGTGTTGTTGTCGTAGTAAACCTAGACACAAACGTGTCTCTCTCCCGTAGTTAAGAGCCTTTGTCCCCTGAGTCCTTTCTTGAACGAGAGTAATAAGAGAAAGAGATAAAGAAAAAAGCCGCCGTCAAAGCTGACTGAGTTGCATTGTTAAATAGTGTCGGCCGCGTTGGCTTTGTTTCGTTTGCGGGCACACTTTCAGCTTCTCAATTTTCTCTTCGCGCTTTCATCGCTTTGTTGGCCCCGGGCCGTGAAGACGGGGAGAGAACCGACCGTGCCGACCGTGCTTGTTACCGGGCAGGCTGACCACGCCCCTAAATAAAGCTGCTTTAATCGCGATTGATTGATTGATTTGTGGGGTTTAACGTCCCAAAACCACCATATGATTATGAGAGACGCCGTAGTGGAGGGCTCCGGAAATTTTGACCATCTGGGGTTCTTTAACGTGCACCCAAATCTGAGCACACGGGCCTACAACATTTCCGCCTCCATCGGAAATGCAGCCGCCGCAGCCGGGATTGCTTTAATCGCGTTGTTATTAGTTACGAACCCTTTTTTTTTTCTGTGAACTGCTTTCTGTCGCACAGACGCGGCGGTATTTTAATGACTTCTCAAATCAGTTGTATAGAAAGAGAAGAACTACTCGTGTGCTTATGAATGGGCTCGCGCACATCCACAAAACTGTAGTCTTGTTATTTACGAGATAACTTGTCCTCTTCAAATGTATATCCGTACTTCACCGGCTGACACAAACCGCCAAATTTCGCGGCTGCGTAGAGGAGGTTGAGAGTTCGACTTCTAGAAGGGAGTCGAACTCCCAACCTCCTTCCAACCTCCCGTGCACATTGTTACACTACGGGATGCAAAAGAGAAAAAAAGGAAGCTTTGGTCCGTATTCACAACACTATCTTAATCTAGAATTCATAGAGATGATTTCAACCCAACCATGATGCTAGTGAAGGTTAACGGCCAATGCCAAGAAACATTTACGGATGAAATCATTTGTCTATTCAGCCTTGTTTGTTTGTAAACAAGTGACAGCCCCCAATGTGGCTTTTCGCATACCCAAGGTGTGGGTTCGGCGTACACAAATTTATCATTATCGTTTATATTTCGGGATCCCTAGTTCTCGCGAACCAAGCAATTCGGCTAAAATAAAAAATGAAAAGTTGGCGCCTTTCAATAAAAAAAAAACAAAGGTGTACCAAGGGTAACCAGCCCAAATCCTTTCGCGTGGTCCTCCTGTCACCCCATACGCGTGATTCATACTGCTTCCTGAAGGCGGGCATTTTAGGCGTACAAAATGAATGAAGCGCGATGGTTAATTGCACCGGCGCGGGAAGTTCTCCCGTCACGGGGCGATTGTCGCGAACAATCAAGAACTGCGAGCCCGTCGCAGCCCAGGTACACACACATCCTACTCTACGCTCACTCGCCGGGGCGTGGCACCCGCAGCGCGGCTTCGAGGTCAGCGACCCCGCGCGGTTTTGGATGACGTGGGCTGCGCCGAGCGGGACACGTGACCCGCAGGTCGCGCGATAACGCCCGAGACAATAAGGGGCGAAGCGACGGGAAGTGGACCAGACTGTGTCCGAAGAATAAGCGAGGCGGGGGTGTCGAGTAACGGCGCCACCCTCCCTGCTTAGCGCCCGGCCTTTATCGACCCGGGCTCGTCAGCGCATTTCCGGCACCCAGGCGAAGTACGGATGGAAAAGGGCGCGTGGAATGAAACGGAAACGCGTGCGCGTTTGTGTTAAAGTACGGTGCCGACGAATTCGCTCCGCAGAATGGCTGGATGATTTATATGCCAGCGGAACGTCAAACACGAGACGGGTAGCTGTTAACACAGAAAGCAGGGTATATTGATTGTTAGATTTCACAAGCCGTAGAGGACACCTTGAAGTAGCGCACGCTTACATTACCAAGCTTTGGACGAGCCTTCGAAATGGCGCTCGCATGCATCCAGTAAGAAGCTATGTTGTCCTTGGTACACGCACATACTCTTTCTTGGCGTGGTGCATCTTTGCGCGCGAGGTCTACATATTTACGTGGATGTTTCGCAACTTTTGCTTAAAGAGAGCTTGTTTCGTTTTTAGCCTGCACGTTAAAGTGTAGTACTAAAGGGCCCTGTGACGTGTATAGAATGATAGCGGTACCTGCAGAATCCTCGAATGATGGGTGTTTTCGTCACTGACTATGCACAAGGTGCAGGTTTTACTAGTTCCGGCGGATAGTTCATTCGAAATTTCTTGTCTACAATCAGCAGCCGTCGACCGTGTTTTAGCGAAGCTCTGAAGTGAATTTTGTTATGATCGGCCTCCCTTGCTTGGGGTCGCTTGGACGCGTGACACATTGCGGCTGAGCCCACCCTGATTTCTTCCGGGTCAGCGCTCCTAGAGGTGCGCCAAGAGCGGCGGGAAAACGAAAGTCGTTCTTCGAATTCTCCAGGGCCGTCGGCGCCCCTCGTAATACCCTTTGGACACGCTTGGCCGGCTGACGAATTAGGAAGAGCTGCTGGCCGTCGAGACTGTTCTCTTTGTACGTCAAGGTGCCCCGGACAATGAGACAAGCGTGTGAGATCCGTCTGCGGGGACGTTTCCCTCGTACTCTGTGGTGGTGGTGGTGGTGGTAGTGGTTAGAAGATGAGAAAAGGCACCTAATTTCTGCAACCCGGTCGGGAGCACGGCGCAGTGCCTGCGGGGAAGGGAAAAGGGAGAAAAGTGGAAACAAGAGGAAAGATTAAGTGAGCAGTGGCACGGTCGTCATCAACACAAGCAGCAGTCCAGAAGCAAGGGTAGGGGTAGCAAGGGGCCCGTCCTCAGCGGTAGGTTTGTGGTGCTTTCATGGCGACAGTTTTTCACAAGCCGTGGCTTGCCCGGCACCGCTGACCACATTAATGAGTAAACGCTGCACCTGAACACACAAGTTGATCTGCATTTAAGACCTAACATCTTCGTGCTGTGTTGTGTCGTGTGTACTGTGCATTGTGTAGTATTTTCGCCCTCGCCATGAGACGAACTGAGCGTGCCTCTTCCCTCTTTCCTGAGGTGGGAAGGAGGCGGTGTTTCACCTTCCCCTTTTGGGGGCAGAGGTGAAGATGGCAATTTCATTGGACTGTCTAGGCCACAATTGTTTTCCCTGCAGGGAATCTTGGGAACACAAGGGTATAAAACGCGAGTGCCTAGACGCTCCCGACAAGCTCCCTGAAGCTCCCATCAAGCTTCCATGGAGAGCTTCTATGATGCTTCCATCAATCACGTAATTACGCTATATTAAAAATGTAAATTCTGCAAATAAATGTTCTTGTTAACATCCCCGGCTCCTCTCCTCGACACCTCCCGGAGACTTTGACTGGCTCCGGTACTATGGCAGACCCCCCGACTACAGCAATTTTACCAGAAATAAATAAACAAACAAATAAATAAATAAATGAGAAATAAATTGTGGCGTCTTTCTGTCTACTATCACCTATCCGTCGTACACATGTTATAGCATAGAACAACATTACGCTCCTCGCACGTTCTGCTTGCGCTCACTGGATGATTTGTTGCTCCAGAAAGAAGTCCAACCTCTGAATCTTACAAACCCTAAAATTTCCCAGCTTCGTACAGTCTGTGTATGGCGTGCGATGGTTGTAGCGGCGTGGAAGTGACAATGAAAGTGACGGGATTAACGGCCTCGAGGTGTCAAGTGATGAATGCCCGCACGGGAACATTCTGACAATTGCACAGCGACGGTCACTGGCCTTGACTGCATGTGCCCGTCGCTCCTGGGTGTTTTCGAGCGCCGCATTCGCGAAATAATAGGAGAACACGCAATCGTACAACTCGGAGCCAGCTTTCGTGACATGGCAGGATGTATAAAATAGGACTTGTTGGTAGTGATATCATCGGAAAACTTGAGGCGCCGAACAAGACTCGTCCTGTACTCATTTTTTCGTCCTTGACTTTTATGTGTGCCACAAGATTCATGAATGTTTCGTGTCGTGCCGTGTAAACCCAACAGAACCCCCCCCTCTCTCTCTCTCAGTTCCACAAAAGCAGCCTACAATATTAAGAGCGATGTCGTCTCTTCCTCTGTCCTTGTCTATATTTTGTGCTGTTTTTTCATCCCAAGCAGTCTAAAATATCCCTGTATTCATAGTGAGATGGAATTCATCGAGAAACTTTGCGTTCGTGCTATGAATACAGAGATCGGTTCATTTTGTGTTATTTCCTTCAGAGCATAAATGACACCTACAGATGTCGACAAGGGTAGCGCTCTTGGTTCGTCGTAAACATGACATGTATATAGCACGGAAACAAACTAGGACAAAGAAGTACAGGACTAACACAAGCGCTTGTGTTCGCCCTGTGCTTCTTTGTTTTCGTCTGTTTCCGCGCCATGCTACAAGCCAGTTGACTATATAGGCGTCGCTTAGTTTCCGCCTTCGTTGAGCTGCGTCAGTGTATCTTTTTTTCCTCTTCTTAACCCCGAGCACCGTGTCGGAGTGCTCGTTGCGTGGCCTCTGGTATCGATCCGCACAGCATGTCTGTTCGAGTGACCCCGCGTGCACGCCTATATACGCTGCAGGAGGACTGACCCCAGAGGGCCATGTATATCCCCCTCTATACGCCCCGAATACTCCGTCGCGTGCTGGAACATCCATACGCCTCACCACAGACAAGCTCGGGCCGCGGTCCACGCGTGAGAGCCAGATCTAGCAGGGTGCCGTTTAGTGTGGCGTTATTTTATCGCACCCACTTTGGATGTAACAGCGCGCTCCCAATGCGCGCACGACCAGGAAAAAGGGAACGTGGCGAGGCGCCGAACGTGACAACAGTGCAAACGTTTTTTAGGTACATATACCGTACACCCGACGGGTGGCGGCCGGTGCCCGCTGAATAGTAATGGCGAATGTGGCGTGCAGTGCACTGTCGAGGAAACAGGGATCGCGGAGTGTGTGCCGAAAATGCGGAGGAGTTGTAAGCTCGCGATTACCTACCGCCTGGTCGGGATCAGGGTGGAAAGACGCAGCTCGCTGATCTTATTAGGTTCGATTTCACAAGTGCTCGTATAAAATGCTTATATCTACTACAGTGTTTCTTACGAGTGACGTTGTTTTTAATTTTTATATTTTTTGCAAATTGAGAATAAAGACGTAAAAAGAAAGAGCGCAACTTAAAGGCACGCTAAAGAGAATAGCAATTTTTCTCATATTAGTAAATTACTCTCTCGCAATTACAAGAATTGTGGACTGGCCATCTCCCCGAAAAGAACCCTGATGGGATTCGAAGCAGCAGCGGTGCACACGCCGTTTTCCCGGTTGAAGTGGGCGTCGACGCGGGTGCTGGAAGAACGGCTAGCAGAACTCGAGTAAATGTTTGTTTGAAACGCAAAGACACGGGAGGCGGGTTGACTGTCGTGTTTCGTCGCAAATGAACGAGCCAAAAAAAGTGTTTCCACTCGACGTGCGGTCGAGCGTTGTGGGCGATGGAGAGGGTGGAGTGAGAGAGAAGTGTGTTGGGAGCGGGCTGAAAAGCCGGGAGCTGCGGGCGCTGCGGCAAGCGTGCTGCGGGTGAGGAAGAGAGTGGCGTCAGCATGCACCTTCGAAGGAAGCGTGTGAGGGTAGTGTGACGTCAACGAGCAGCTGTGGCGTGACCTACTTGGTACCACTCCAAAACCTGTGGCGCGTTCGTACGCACGCACGTACGTACGGCATTACACACTTCAGTCGAAGAACTGCTTCGCACCTAAAATAACCATGATTACCGCTATAAGACGCTTGGTAAGCGAAAAAAACGCACAAAAAGGAAATTCGGGTGGCTGCGCCACCTTGAAAATTCGCGCACCAATCACCATGCCGTACATTTTTAAGGTGCTGCTGGGTCCTATACGTTGTTCCTAATTGGTAAAAAGGATGGACATTGTCCTTCGAGTGAGCTATGAACAACGTACCAAGTTTCACGAAGCTTTGTTGAGCTTATGTCGCCAAATAAACAACGTAACAAGTTTCAGGAAGCTATGTTGAGCATATGTCGTCAATATACAACATAATGCAATCTGAAATCTGTGACGTAACGCTAGGTGACTTCTGTACGAAATTTTAAAAGTGAAACATTGACTTTGATTTTACCCTGTTTAAGAAGCGATGTTTAAATCAATGGTATTAGAGTTCTAACTTCTCAGAGTACAAGTTATGAATTTAAACCTGATTCATTTTTAACTTTGGTATTTCTTTAAGCAGAAGACGGTTAAATTATCTATCTTGCACATTGGGAAAAAGATTAACGGTGGATGAGTATCACCATAGCCGTGCGTAGGGTTTGCACTTCGAGGGGTGAAAAGGTTCGCCGCAACCCCCCCCCCCCCCCAATTAGGTAAATTTATAGGGCAGTCTTTGCGCCCCCCTCGTGCGCGCTGTCGTGAAGGGTGCCTTCCTGTCTTTTTTTTTCACATATAGAACGCTATAGTGCATACATATCCGGAAATTCTGTGAATCTCTTCCTTGTCATCTTTCACCCTTATTCTTTTTTCCACAGAACACGGCAGCCAGCCAGTGTCAGTCTGGTCAATATCCCTGCCTCATGGTTTGCCCTCGTTTTCCTTAAACGTTTTGGCATTCGACATATCATTGCCTTTCTAGGGGCGAAGCTCCGAAAGCCGTGGGTTTGTCCATGCATGTCTGTGACCGGTTCGTAACCACCTATAGTTGTATGATTCACTCAGCAGGTGGTGCTAGCGTGAGTGACAGACAGTTGGATGGACGGACGGGTGGACAGACAGACAGACAGACAGACAGACAGACAGACAGACAGACAGACAGACAGACAGACAGACAGACAGACAGACAGACAGACAGACAGACAGACAGACAGACAGACAGACAGACGCACGGACGGAAGCACGGACGGATGGAGAGACGGACGGATGGACAGACGGAAGCAAGCAGGAACAAACGGATGGACGCTTCGCTCTCATCATTAGTCGCTCCGTGGATATGATGTGATTATTTACAAGAAATTTATTGCATCGCATTCAGTCTGCGTGTTGGTTAGCGCAGCGGTGCACGTCTATTCGACATCTAAGGAGGCCGTTGTTACATTTAGCGTTTTATTCCTTTTCAATAACGTCGATCCGCGTGATCCACTTACAACAACCACTCACCTAAGAGCTGAGCACTGTACAGTGTCATTCTTTCGCTGCGTCTCCGTACGATTTGCTTGCTCTTCTTCAGTGGTCGAAAGACAAAAGAACGACAATTCGCCCGTGCTTGCACAACCCTGCACTTTAGTCTCGGCTCCGATTTTCCCAAGCCGAGGTCTTTCAAGAGTCATACGTTGTGTTGGGTGAAAGGTTCTGTCTCTCGAAACTTACACGGCTGCCGTACGACACGATGTACCGAGTCACGATCCAGAAAGCTATAGTGGCGTTGTTCGTCGCTGAACTAGTACACATGCTCGAGTACGCAATACTCCGATTATGCAAAGCGTCCTTATGTCTCACAAGACGCCGCCGTCGTATAGGCTTTCTGGAAGATTTCTTTCTTCTTTTGCTTCGTGTTCTTGTTTATCTTCTTGTATTCATATAGATTCGTGGTGCACACTTGTGCAACCCCGCTCCGCGAATTCCGCTTGTTCTCGCGCCAAATGAAAAAAGAGGGCATCCGTGTGCAACTTTTCTTCTTTAACACAACAGAAGCTGAGAAGCCACGCTTGCGAAATGCCTGTCTGCGTTCAACCGTCTCGCATACTCATGGCAGCATTTTTCTTTTTTGCCCGTATTTTTTTGTTTGTTTGCTGTATGTGTTACTCCGGAACGCTGTCTCGCCCGAAACGATTCTGCAAAAACGAGCTGGTTTGCTGGCGAGTTTTCAGGAAACCTACACAGTTTCGTTCCTCGTAAAACCTTTTTCGCGTGGCTTGTGGTGGGTGTCCCTTTAGCTGCTGCTCTATTGCTCTGTCGCAACTTTGATTTCTGTTTTCTTTACTACGTACCCGTGTATTCACTTTTTTTTTTGTTTTTGAACAATTCATAGATGCATATACTGCATTGTACACGGCTGTTCCAAGGGCTCATGGGTGACCACGAGGTTTGAGACTGTTAAAGAGCTGATACGAAAAAACAGCGCCGAAATTTACAATGAAGAGAAATCAAATTGATCAGAAGTAAAGTTGCTATAGGAGCTCAAAAATTATCTCTGCGAATGTCTTCTTTCTTTCTTTTTTTTGACACTTCGAGCTATGAGGCGGGTGTGAAAGAGCCGTTTCTATGTTGCTATACAACGTCACATTCTGTTGTAGTAAGAAGCAGAAGCTGACATTCGATTGCATCTGCTGCACATGTTATCCAAGGATTAGAATGTAAAATTTACATATTATGGGAGGCGATGGGGAGCGAGAAAGCACTGCGTTGGTCGGTGTAGCTGCTGTAGTGACAGACTGCGTGTGTGTTTGCCAGACTAAATGTTCTTGTAAGAATTCAGCACAAAGCAGTTTGCGTGGATGCACGTGTGACGAGTAGCAGCTTCAGGTAAACACTGTGCGATGTGGTCCGAATCTCGGCACAGGCAGTGGTGATTGGGCTGCTTAGAAAGAATCTGTCAAGTGTGACTTCTTTCGCCGAAGTTACGACACGAGCGCGATGATCCACAGCTATGTGTTCCAGACTCCCATTGCAAGAAGCTATATATGTCGTCCACGCGCAGCCTTTGTGAAGATATGTAAGAGCACAATATGTTCGTAAGTCTGGCGTCCCATAACGCTGTTGGAAAAATGGCACGTTGCCCCAGCAGCGTCGCGATTGTTTGGGTAAAGACGATCAGATACTAGAGGGTAATCTGGCATCATGTACTGTGACAACATCTGAATGGCGTAAGAACGTGTGTGGCACCTGTCAGCCGGCCGGCCTGTGTCCCGCTGCCCTCGACGCCGCAGTGCCCGAGTTTCTATGCCGCGGGGAACATGACAGAGTGACCTAAATTATCGCACAGTCGATATTAGATCAACACTAATCTCTGTGTGAGCGACGTTCGCGATTTGTCATTTCTTGGTTATCGTCTCGATTCCGTAAGCCGGTCAATAGCACGGTGTTGTTGGTTGCATATGCAATAGAGAGACGTGCGCTTCGGTTAACGGAATAGTCGAGATGCACGAGGTCATCCGCGAATGTTAACAGTCGGGATGTTAGAATTCTCGCATTGAGGACTTCGCATACGTTGTCGCACTCAGCGGTATACGCAGCAGATAGCACCTAAGTTGTGGCGCCGTGAAGTACGAGGATGCGGTTTCGCTTCCTGGCTGTGGCGACCGCATTTCGATCGTTGCGAAATGCAAGAACTCCTGCGTACCTCAATGTTTGAAAAAAAACAAACAAAAAACCCAGGTGGTCGAAATTAATTCGATGTCCCCCACTGCGGCTTGCCTCATAATCATATCGTGGCTGCAGCACGTATTTAAGAACACTTTTTTTTTGCACGTTGCCAAAGAAGGGGGCTCATTTTTCAATTGTACTTCTTAGTTCGATATCATTGCTTGTTTTTTTTTTGATGTACTATATATCGTACGATATGCTTTCACCTGACTGTAGCTACAGAGAAGAGAATACTTGTGTAGCGCTCAATTCATATATGCACTGATAGTAGGGACGTATACACGATCTTGTGAAAGTCGCCGCAAAGAAAAGAAAAGCCATCACTGTCATTTTATAGCGCAGAACGACAGGCCTCCTCACCGTTTCATGATGCGAAGAATAAAGCATATTACACATATATGCTGCCCTTGCGCGTTCTGTCCCTGACGCCCTGAAAAGTAAGCAGACACGAAACAAATAAGTACACCACGACCGAAATTGGGGCACGCAGCGCTGGGCGTCGCATGCACCTGTGCACAGCGCGGGCAGCAGCTGCCAATATAGGCTCTGAAAGAGAGAAAGAGAAAGAAAAAAATATCTATCCGCGGAGGCTGATCTTCTCGTAAATGACGGTGCCCGAGGCACATGATCTCGTTTCCCAGCGCCGGCCCTTTTGCCGACCGCTATCTCGGCTCCTTACACGATCAAGCTTTAGACGACCGTGTGTACACAATCAAAGTTTCCACACAAAGAAACCCTTCGGACCGTATACACCGACATTCGTCTCCCTTCCTACACCCCCCCCCCCCCCTTGATTAGCTATAGTAAGAGAAATCTTTCTCACGAACCGTGTAAAACTCGGTCGGGCATGACGACGGCCCCAAAACTGACAGCCGTGCAAAGACGGTGTCTTTGCACGTATGCATATGTAGACACCTGCAGTTACCTTGACGCCGCTTCGCCGACGAGAGTTCTAACAACAGCGTAACTTGTCAAGGTGCACGTTGAATTGTGTGTATCGTGTCAGTGGCGACGGTTGTGCTACCAGCAACCACCGACAAACAAGTCCACGCCGCCTGAGGTAAGAGTATACATCATATACAAGTGGTCGAATAGCCGGACGGTGCTCTGATTACTCCCAGGCACGTTATTTTCGAACTTCACGAGAACGTTCGTTGTTTTGCCGGATTGCGGCCTGTGTTGCGGAGACCATTGCACTGTCACCAGGACCTTCACTTGCCAAAGCTATAGAGATTTTTTATAGGTCATGGACTGTGCAATCATGCATTCCATAATGATCGTGGTTTCGATCAACACACATGCGAAACGCAAACCAGTCTGTATAGATCAGGTGTTTTTTTACATTCGCACTGTCTTTTAGAGATCAGGCTCTGAAAAGAAAAAAAAACGTACGAGCGTTTTATTGTATCCTGGCTTTCTCATCTCATCATAACGAAGTGCCTTTCTCATCACGAAGTGCGCCAGAAGGCGCGCTTCGTGTTGCAAGAACAGTGATTCCCGTGACGTCTATATAGTAGTAAATACTGCCGATTAATTCATATGCGCGCAATATCGGATGTGAGTTGTCGCCTGCACTGCCTTGTCACGCAGCCACCCATCCGTTCTTCCTTGTCTCACGTGATTATGCAGCGCGGTCAGCTGATTTCAGTTCATCCCGTGCGTTACCGAGTGCGCAAGCGGACTGTAGCTGACAAGCGCGTAATCTTGATGAGCTCGACGCTTAGTGTTGACTTTGTAACAAATAAGTGACGAGAAGCAGGCATCGCCTGTGGCAAGGGTAGCAAAGGCGAGGAGGAGACTAGTCTCTCATCTTAGAACGTGTGTGTGTGGGGGGGGGGGGGGTATTAAAGGCCTGCCGGCGCGGACAGCACTGCCACTACAGGTTTGGTTGCGTCACAGCTGGAGAAGCACCACCTAGAGAATAAATAGGCTGGCTGCTCTCGCTGTTTTTAGGGGTGAAGCCCCTTAGGGTGTGGGTTAGTCCTGCGTCCGTTGTAGTAGCCACCCCTCCTTCTCCCGATGGTGAAGCAGAGCGGCGGGTGCGTTGAAGACACTAGCGCGCTTTCTTGGCACGTGTCTCGTCGGTGTTACCCGCACTCCTTTTGCATTCTCGAACGCGATGGGACGCATGGACGCATGCACGGACAGATAGGCACACGGACGGATAGACAGACAGACAAACGGACGGACAGACAGACATCCATCCATCCGCCCGTGTGTCCGTCCGCGCGTGCGTCCGTGCATCAGTCCTTCCGTGCTTCCGTGCACCCATCCGTCCGTCCATGCATGCATTCGTTTGTGCGTCTGTGCGTGCTTCCGTCCGTCTGTGTGTTCGCCCGCCCGCCCGTGATTCCGTTTATCCGTTTGTCCGTCCGCTTCGCCCCACTAATCATCATATACCTCGTGAATATGCTGTTATTTTTTTCTTAACACTTACGCGCAGCCCCCGGGAAAAGATGGCGGCGCGTTCCGAAAGACCCAATAAAGTTTATCCATTAGTCCATCCATCCATCCGTAGATGGGATAAAAAAATCTGATGGGGCGCAGCCTCATTTTAATTTCAATGACAATAACGTAGCCAGAAGTGTTTTTGGGAGAAAAGAGGGGTGTCAACCATAGTCTATGTATGTTCGTGTGTGCGTTTCTATGCGTGAGTGTGTGTATATACGTATGCAGCAAAATTGACATTTGCTGCACGAGAAACTTCGTTTGGCACGTTTGCAAGTCTGAGCGAAAGAAATGAAGAAACGGCGCTTTAGAGCCAGCAAAGCGGGATTTTCGTTCCTTGTATATAAATACTACGTCACATCACTAGAAGTGTAAGCGTTCTCTATCGCTTCGTCTACTTGCAAACTTTATCTCTCTGTGGATCCTCATCGATCTATAGCCCTCGCAGACGCGCAGTCATCTATACACGTGTCTGCGGCGGAGCACCGCGATGACTCTCCGCATGTCCCGCTGCTCTGGCCAAAGTGGCCCTTCCGAAGCGACGGGCGTGTCCCGTTTCAGCTACACCGGGCTGACAGGGCCGCCCACGGGTCCGGAACCGGCCGCCTACACTCGCAGACGGGGCCTTCGCCAACGTCTTTCCCACCCGGCCTCGCGGACCGTGAAATCATAGACACACACGGCGCGCAGCGAGGGACGCGCCTGCGAAAGCGAGGCCTGCTAAACCACGGTTCTCGTGTCTCTCGCAGCGGCTCGGCATAGTAGCATTGTAGGGTAGATGACTTCGGCGTGCAACTTTAGTGCAAAACAAATTAGGCACATAAAAACACTATAAAACTGTACGTAAACCCATATCTAAACACTATAGCAGGGGCGTATAGGCAGAATTTGTTTTGTTTTTTTTTTTGGGGGGGGGGAAGCCACAGGGAGGTTAACCTGGAAGAACTGCTTTGCTACCCTGTATGGGGGTGGGGAAAAGGGTCGGAAAGAGGATAGAGATAGATAGATATAAAATAAATTAGAAAAAAATCACATGCGCACACATTCAGGGAGTTCTGATCACAGTCGTTTGTATAAGACGGTTGAAACGCAAGAAGCGCAGGAGCGCCTTCACAGCCTGCTTCTGCGACATAAAAGTCCTGCCGGTAGCGCAGGATTATTTCTTCCGAAAGAGTCTGGTTGTCCAGTTCGTCTAGTACATTGCAGAGTGACTGTCTCTGCGAGCAGTATTGTGGGCATTCACACAGAATGTGCCAAGTTGTTTCGTCACTTCCACAGCAGTGTCAGCCATTCCAATGCGGAACGCGTACGCATTGATAAATGCGACGCCCAACCATAATCTTCACAGCATAGTAGCGTCTCGTCGGCGTAATTACGGAGGAATTCGAAGACTGAGAGTTGGGTCTATAGTACATAACCATGCATGGATGAAATGTGACTCGTTCCATCGTGACGTGGTGCGCTTGCGAGCAAGCATGTGGAGTTTCCGTGCAGCGTCAATTCTGGAAAGCGGAATTGATATTTGAACATTTTGATATGGAGTGGTGGCTGGGCATGCACGAAGATGTGGTCTTGTGTCATTTTGTGCCCTGTATTCTAAGGCGAAAAAAAAAACGTCGGGGTCACGACTCCAGTGTACCAATCTGTAGCTACGCCACTGTCCTATACACGTGCTGCACACTGTACTCCAAGGAAGAGAACGCATTGCCCTGCCTATACATGCTTCATTTAAGTTTGCGCAGTGCGACAATAGTTCTGTTTGAACCATGCATACGCCGCGAGGATGCGCTGTAAGACTGATCGTACCAATAATGAGCGCGTTTAAGAAAGTTTCTTACCAGTTGCTGTTCAAAGTAATAAAGTTTTATCGCACGTTGAATTCACCAGGATTCACGAAGTTTCACAAGGTGTATGAACAGCCACTTTTTAAAGTCATATAACACGTAGTATCGCATGCTGATTGATTTGTGGGGTTTAACGTCCCAAAACCACCATTTGATTATGAGAGACGCTGTAGTGGAGGGCTCCGGAAATTTTGACTACCTGGGGTTCTTTAACGTGCACCCAAATCTGAGCACACGGGCCTACAACATTTTCGCCTCCATCGGAAATGCAGCCGCCGCAGCCGGGATTCGATTCCGTGACCTGCGGGTCGGCAGCCGAGTAACTTAGCCACTAGACCACCGCGGCGGGCGTTTGCAGGAGGATTAAAGCGGCTGCAAAGAGCAGTCGCTTCATGTATACCGAACGCCATGTTGTTTACCCTGCGTCTTCTGTGTTTCTGTTTGAGGGAAGCCGAAACTTGCGTACTCCGGGGATAAATAAAACAACGAAAAAAAGCGACAGGCCAATGTACGGTGAGACGAAAGCTTTAAAGTTATATATGTGGTTGAGTTCGAGGCGTCCATGGACCCAGCCAGTGACCGCGGCTGCGGGAAGAGATGAATGATCACCGGATTGAGAGAGAAAACGCATCTTCTGGTCCGGAACGTTCTTGCACAATAAGCTGATACAAAGCGAGAAATTAAAATGTAGAAAGAGGAATTAGGAATACGAGAGTGTGTGTTCTCGTATATTCATTACGAAACAAGCATTGCTGCTGCTGCGGAATACCAATTCATGAAGTGAATGCCGCTGAGTGCGCCCGGCTAATATGCCTTATGATCGACGCAGGTATATTACCGACATAGCGTTGAAGAGTGCACAGAAATTCCGGCGTCGGTATCGGCATCGCTGTTGTTGCCCGTTAGCGAAAAATTCAAATAGATACCAATAAATAAGTAATGAAAATTTCGGTGCAAGTGTGCACCAAACACAGGCGTTCTGCGGGCCAAGCAGGTGTTGTGCCACCGTATGAAACCTGCGATCGAAATTTCTCCAAAAAAAAGATAAAAAAGTACAGTTAAGTATAGTGTGTATAAGTTAAGTGTATATGCAAGTCAAGTATGGTGCGAGGAGTGTCAGTAACACATTTAATTTTGCTTGGCAGAAGCTTATAGTATTTCGCTATGTGTCAAAACTCACGAGTTGTGCAACGAGTGGGTGGTTTAAAGGTCTACCCACGAGGAAGCGTGAACTCGGGCCTAATTAATCATCGTTATTAGCATTATCATCAACAAGATGGTCATATGCGCAGCTGCGTGTGTTGCCTTACGGACCCGTGGTCACTTCGCCAATGGCCAAAAGGAATAATTATGACGTAGTGCATGCGCATTTCTCAGCTGCACTTCAGTAGACATTCTAGGATAGTTTGTTGAGAGGGTCAGCGTTACCCGTCGTACACACGTTCCTTTACAAGCGACACAGCTGAGGTGTCCACCGAAAAGCGCAATCAGTCTAGCGAGTGAGAAGGCAACGCGAACGGGGACCGATTGCGCTATCGCGTTCTACTCTCGAAGGCGAAACTCAAGAGTCTTCCAAGTTTTTATTATACGACCCCCAGCCCCCCACCTTCTTGTTTTCACTGTGAGATTTGGAAAGCGACTACACTGAAAGGCGTAGTAATCGGTGTTAATTACCTTCCACAATGTCTCGGTGTTCTAACGACACGATATTGTTCAGCCGAGATACAAGAACAACTGATCAACTGTGCCGTGTGCACTGGCCCGCGCTCGAACTAATTGACGCAGTTGCGACATGCATCTCTAATAGCACGAGCCAGGACGCGAAAGAGGATGGATGGATGGATGATAGCCGCGAACGGTAGAGGCAAATAGCATCTTCGGCCATCGCAGACTCTCGATCCCGGAAATGCGATGGGGGCGGATACGCGAGTCGTTGCAACAACCATATCTCATCGTGGGATCATGCTTGTCTTTTCCTGTATCGCGGTGCGCGCTCCGAGATCAGCCCGGATAAAGCTGTCGGATCTGTGTGACTCTTCTGAGAACGAGCCGAAGCTGACGGGCCGGGGCGGCACGAAAGACATGTGGCAGACCGCGAAACACTGGCTGCGCGCTGCGTTTTGGTTGCTTCCTATCGAAGCTCCAATCTCCATCCCATCTTGGGGCGGACACGTTCATCCATCTAGTAGCAATCGCAGTCCCGCAGCGACTGATCCTTGCTTCGAAAGACCAAGGAAGGTAGAGAGAGGGGAAGAGTGCCGCGGGTCATGGCGACGCGGCTAGCCATGCGGGAAAGGCGCCATGCGAGCTCACCGAGCGTCGCGGTTTGTCTCGTGTGACATCGTGCCTACTCTCTGGAAAGGCGGTCGCTCCGGTCCTGCTGTCCACGGCGTGTGCGACCTGCTAGCCTTGAGCTCAGAAATATGACACGGAGGCCGCACAAAATACGTTATGCAATCGCGCATGCTGCTTACAAACTTGGGGATAATTGGGGCAACTTATTCGATGTCGATTTATTTTTCTTGCCTTTGTGCCAGTCGTATGGACTTATCATAGGTGTGCGCAGGCTTATCTGTTGATGGAAAGGGGGGGGGGGGCAGTAATGTTTTACCACTCGGTGACACAGATTTTGCATGGATCCCGTAAATAAGCTTGTCGGTTAAGGGCGCCGTTGGACCACGCTAGCAAAGTTTTAGTACTAGCGTTGGTGAAGTTCGTGACGGTTTGGTCCAAACATCTGCTTCGCATTAAAAAAGTGAAAAATTAACGTCCACTAACATGGAAAGTATCCGGGTCGTTCAAAATGATCTTTGTCGTTCATTTATAAAAGTTCTAAACGAATGCATCATCGTCTACACTTCGTGCATGTTCACACACGTCGATGGTGTCTTCTCCAGCTATGATTATACCGCGTTATTTCGTGTTATTCTTCATAACCTTCTTCGAACGGCAAATCCATTCTAACCGCTCACCCCATACATTGCGCGGCTGTAAGCATTTGAAATGGCTTTGGGCCTTATCTCTTCAACTGCAAGCCCATGCGTTGTATTGTTTTACTTCCTCGTCATTATCGCGCATGACCCACGCTTTTCCACGTCCAGCTCGTGTACTAACCCACATAACACTCTGCCCTAGAGTATTCCGGCCACCCAACATAGCGTTGGAGTGTTACAACGCTGCTTGACCGCGGCGAGCCACCACAAATCAACTTATCGAGGACGAGTGGTCTTCGCGTTCAAGTGCCGCCGCTGTGGCCCGATTCGCCCGCAATACGTAAGCGGCAAAGCGTGAGCTGCGCGTTCGCACGCCGTACATTATATACAGTGTGTACGCGTGACCGCAGTTGTCATCGTATTCCTCCCCTCACGCCTCCCCCCTTCTGCGCACGTTTTCGTCCCTCCTGTTTTTTGTAGCGTTGTATTACGGTTCGATTTATTCCTTGGAGCGTCCCCAATGTGGCGGCAGAACTTAGAGAATGAGTGCGCGCTAACTGACCACTAGGTGCGTGGTGCAAGAAATGAAAACAAACAAAAACTTAAAGGCTGGCACCTCCTTATATCACTTCGGATAAGTGCGGACTGATCTTGGCTGACTGCGCGTCCGCGTTTCTGGATTACAGGCCACTTCCCGCAGTATAGTTACATAAAAGAACAAGCTGCTCTGCAAGCTCTCAGCTGCTGAAAACACAGATTAGGTGATCAAACTCTATTCGCTATAGTAATAAATGAGTAATAAAAACAACGATGACAGAATGGGAGTATTCTGCGCAACGCGATTACATCCTTCAAGCTGAATCTCGGCCACTGCATGTTAAAAAAATGTGATGGTGCCTCCTCGTCGCTTGTCAACCGTCCAGTATACACATCTTATCTATTGAACGCATGAACTTCTTGTATCTTACAGCTCTCGCTAACTAACTACTGATTAAGCGCACCGTGGACTGCACAGAACTACACGAGCAAAATAATTAATTTTAATTGCACGCTGTTATTTACTCTTGACCAGACTTGCACAATCTGCGGCGCGTCTGAACTCAGGTGTTTTGGGGTCGCTTCTTTGGTTATTTGTTGCCGCTTTAGGCTCTTTATATGTGACCTAAAAGGTTAAATGCCTGCAATGCTGTTTATGTTGGTAACCTCTCGAATGAGCACAACTCTGCTTATTTCTACCATAAGCCCAGATAGTCCTCTTTGTTAGATAAGTCACGCAGAATCGCCCCACCGCGGTGGTCTAGTGGCTAAGGTACTCGTCTGCTGACCCGCAGGTGGCGGGATCGAATTCCGGCTGCGGTGGCTGCATTTCCGATGGAGGCGGAAATGTTGTAGGCCCGTGTGCTCAGATATGGGTGCACGTTAAATAAACCCAGGTGGTCGAAATTTCCGAAGTTCTCCACTACGGCGTCTCTCATAATCAAATGGTGGTTTTGGGACGTTAAATCCCACATATCAATCAATCAATCAAGTCACGCAGAATCAACACACCCTACCTGCACGGTGAAGAATACCTTTTCACAGTATGAGTTGCCTACGTTTGAGATCTTCACCTGTATTCTTTACCTCCCTACAATATTCATCGTCTAAGTGTTTGATAGGCAAAGGTAATTTGTCATAATCTCATGGTCTGGTATATATGACGAGGGTTTCTTTCTAAAAAAAAAGAGCAGTGTGGCTTTCAATAAACGCTATACGAATCGATTAATTTTATTTAGCTTCACTCTACGAACGGCAATAAGGTGATGACTTATCTTCACTACCAAGCTTACATATGCAATGAATAGTCGATGATTGTTACGACAAATGGTGTCACAGAAAAGGGATCGCTCTGCTTGCGCCCATTTTACACACGTGGCGCTTCCCTCCTTCGCCCCGTGTTTTTCAGTAAGACATTTCTTTTTTGTCGCTTCCATGTATCTATATACGTTATAGAAGCCTCTCGATGCAAGTTTTCCTCGTACGCTTGTATCCATACATGGTACTGCATTCGGTTAGCTAAGGCTCGCTTTTTCTTGTAGTAGTTACTCCTATAACGTGACCGGATAAGTTTTTTTTTTTTTGGTTCGTAGTGAGCGGGCGATTGATATGCCATGCGAAAGCGCATATTCCGGGCAACATCGTTTCAAGGTGCACATGCAATCGTTCATAATTTCCAATACAGGATAGCGCGAATTCGAACAGTACAAACAAGGAACACCTCTGCACAGGACAGGCACGTGACCAGGCTGACCAGGTTTTTATTGTCATGTGCTCCGGGGTCTTTCCTGGAAACGAAGAATGAGGGACTGTCACTGGAACACCGTATAGTATATGTACGAGCCGCTAATTTCTTGAATCTCTCGAAGGCCGTGCCAGGAAAATCGCCAGTGTTGGGCTTGCAGCAAAGCGTTCGTAGCCATTTCGTATAAGAGCCGCACTTGTCTCCGTAACTCAAATTTCGGAATGCAGAGAATTTGTTTAGCATGACTGATCGAGGTATGTATGTACCCAAAAGCAGCGAGCACTTTCGTTCGAAAAACTATCTTGCGCAAGAAAAATGGCAATAAAACTGTCGAAGCTTGCATCAAACCACACAAAATTTGAAACAGCGAAGCTTAACGATTCCCAAGACTACATAATCTGGTTGCTTCTAGACTGTTTATATAGGCCTCAGCTATAGTTTATGCAGATTACAGCTATAGGTTGCTTATACTATAGGCTGTTGCTAAACATTGGCAAGGTGATGCTTGGTTGTTTCCACTGATTGAGAGGTTCGAGTTAGACCAGAGATGGTCATGGATCTAATATACGGTTATTCAAACTTAAAAAAAAAAAGCTCGCGCTGAAATTAAACGTTCGCGCCTCTGCATAGACCTGCGGGCACGTCATCGATGGCGTAAGCTTTCCATCGCTTGGGGGTCTCCTCGCAGCCGCTGCATGTTGACTTTCCCGTTTCCTGTATTATCTCGTTGTATACGTGTAGACAGGGTCTTTGACTCACTTCCATGTCGTTCGTTGGGCTAACTCTCGCGTTAATTTTTGGTGCACCAGCGGTGAGTGTTGTATTTGCCCAATCAGGATGACAGCTTTCTAAATCGACGCTCAAAAAATAATTTGCTAAACATCTTCGCTGTTGTAATCTTGCCCAACACAATGACTCCACTGTGTGGTTGATTAAGGCAAAAAGTCGCGCAGAAGTAGGTATAAGACACAAATAGATGAGGTCACTGCAGAATAAATATCCTAACAGAATCCGTTGTTTAGTCATTTGGTTCATCATCTTCCGTACTGCAGCGTGGATTTGAACAAGACAAAGAAGGAAAACAGATGGTTCCGCCGCGGTGGTTTAGTGGTCAAGTTACTGCGCTGCTGAACCGCAGGTCGTGGGATTGAAAATGCCGGCTGCGGCAGCTGCATTTTCAATGGAGACAAAAAGGCTGTAGGCCCGTGTGCTCAGATTTGGGTGCGCGTTAAGAAACCCCACGTGGTCGAAATTTCCGGAGCCCTTCAGTACGGCATCTCTCATAATCATATGTAGTGTCGTTTCGGGACGTTAAAGCCCACATATCAATCAATCAATCAATCAATCAATCAATCAATCAATCAATCAATCAATTATTCAATCAATAAATCAATTGATCAATTAATCAATCAAGGAACACAGATGCGCAGGACAGGCGCTGTGTTCCTTCTTTGTCCTGTTCGAATTCGCCTACACATCCAGTGTCAAAGATTGTGAACCAACTAGCCCGGTGGCTAATTTATTCGTACAAACATTCATTTCCTTGACGCGGCACGGAACGGAGTGTAGTCGACGTAATTCATTGGCAACGAGACATGTGCACCGTGAACAGAATGGCAGAAAAGTCCTAAAAAGAAAATTTTACTTGCCAAAACAAGGATATGATGATTACCACCATGGTATTTTTAACGCGTCAATATATCTAATAAGCACACAAACATCTAGCAGTTCGCCTCCAATGGAGCGCGACCGCCGCCGCCGAGAGCGAACCTGTGGCTATACAACATCACAGCGGATCACCGTAATCATGTAGTGTATACCACTACGGTAGCGCCGTGCACCAGTGCTCAATGTCCGCTGCATAAAGTGGAGTATTCCTTTGAGGAAGTTGCATCTAAAAGAGAAAAACTGCTTTAACCGCATATTTGGAGATGAACAATACGTGAACTACAGTTTTTTCGGGAGGCTCGAAGCTCCCCACATCTCTGATACAAAAAAAAAAAAAAAGGCGAGAAGGGTCTCGGCAACTCTCTCCGCCACGGAGCGTAAGGTAAGCGTGATCAATAACGATCAGCACACAGTGTACACTGCTCGTTAGAGTGGCAGGTGTTGATCGTTGCTACGCAGAAGCCATGGGATAAACGCCGCCCGCGTCTTATGCACAGTGTATACATTCATTGTCCGCTCCATTGTATACGTGCGCACGTGCCATCACTGCGCAGAGTCATTATGACAGTCGCTGGCATCGTTGCGTTGCGTTGCTTTTTCTTCGCCGCCCCAGTGCTCCGCTGCCATCGACGAAGAAGTTTCGGGGCTCGTGCCGTCAGCGCCCGTATAATTACGTACGCGGCGACATGCATCAAGGTGGCAGTCATTATTGCCGTCGTCATAACGGCGCTGCTCTAGCGCGGCAACATCAGCGGCTGCTGCTGATGGCGCGAGGCCGCGATTCGGAAAACGGGGTCGCCCGCATGCATTCCTGCTACCTTAGAAGGAGACGCTTCTGCGCCGGTGAACGACTGCTCTAGCTGTGCGATCGCCAGACGAACGCTGTTGCAATTGATAACTGCGCCGTCAGTTTGCATTGGCCTCATTTGGACAATTTGGAAAGCAGCGTTTCGAGCTCACCTTTCTTGCTTAATTTCGCGGAAAATTTTGATTGATTGATATGTGGGGTTTAACGTCCCAAAACCACCATATGATTATGAGAGACGCCGTAGTAAAGGACTCCGGAAATTTTGACCACCTGGGGTTCTTTAACGTGCACCCAAATCTGAGCACACGGGCCTACAACATTTCCGCCTCCATCGGAAATGCAGCCGTCGCAGCCGGGATTCGAACCCGCGACCTGCGGGTCAGCAGCCGAGTACCTTAGCCACTAAACCACCACGGCGGGGCGCTGAAAATTTTGAGAGCCTGATTGTTGATTAATACACCAGCATCGTTCATTGTAATACTTGAACATCCATTTTTATTTCCCAATGTGAACAGTAGAATCGAAGCCATAGTCGACGTAACGATGCAGTTAACATTCGCGACGATGAAACGCGCGTGCGATGGTTGCTTTTTTCAAGTCATTCCGGCATTTAATGAGTCGAATAATGATTGACTACCAAGGTGGGGCAGAAAATATCCACAACATTCACGTGCCTAAATCAGGGCATAATTGTGAGGCACGCTACGATGAAGGGCTCTTGAAGTTAGGATCATCTCGCAGCCCTTTTTTGTACACTTCATCTCCGTCGAAATGCGACAGCCACAGACGAATCTACGACCCAAAGTTCGAAGATTGGTCAGCAGCCGATCACCTTAAGCACTGTATCAAACCTCGGCGGACGAGAGAGATCATGGAATCACTTCACTGGGGGTAGCGCTGTATACATATGGCTTCGTATGTTATACTTCCAGGACGCTTACCGGCAGGTTAGAAGCTTGCCTGCTTGATCATTTGATTACTTTTTATTGGTCACTCATTTATATACTAACTTGAGCTTTAGTTATTACGTGCACAATCGCTTCTTGTTCAGGTTACAGGGTCAACCATGTGTGCTTACATTTCATTCATGATGATGATGATGATGCCTAAGGCCCTATTGCTGCCCTTTGAACCGGGTGATCGACAGGCATATAAAGTGCGGATCAGACATATAAAATCTATTAAACAAAAACTAAAAATAATGTTCAGGAATGAAAAATGGTCCTGCGTGAATTTTTTTCGGGACCACTTGTTTGATTTCTTCATCACTTTCTTAATCAATTTCTTAAGCAATTTCAAATGTCAACACAGGGTTGCCTCTATTTTTCGCGTGTATCCGTAAAAGGCCGAAACGGTCTCAAAAACAAAAGCAACAAAAAGTTTTCTGCGAGCATTTTTAAAAGGTCGTTTAACTCTGCCGCGGGCGGCTTTAAAGCAGGCACCACCCCCTCCCGAGCGAAGTCTTCACGCCCACTTCAGGACTGTCAGCGCGCGTCAGGTATACGCGCCGGGCGGCGTTCGAAATTCGGGAACTGGGTCGTTGGGTGCTTCCTCGACGCGCCCGCAACGAGTTCGTCACCCGCGTCACGTGACGAACGTCATTTGCGCTTCGGTAATGGACGAATAACTCACTTTCTTCGGTAACGGGACAGACAATCTCCACTTAGAAGTTGGAATGCGACTCGGTATATAAATAACACTGACAAGACGATTTCGGGCATATGCATGACCTGTACGTGGAGATCATGGGCACTTATATTGAGTGTGAAGGAGATAAAGCACGCAATGACGACTTGACTCGAGACCTTGCGTTCTTGAAACCATTTTGGGAGTATCTCGGCTTCCGCATGCCGTGACATCTGGTTCTGTAATTTTAACAGCGAGGCTGTCGTATCTCGCTGAAGTTCTGTGCGGTGTCGCCACAAAAACGCCATCATGATGAACTGGCATGCACTATTTTCGTCCTCTTCTTCATCTTCTCCTTCTCTATACTTAACTCAACTGCCGATTTCTCCGGCGCGGGATGCAATAACTCTGATTGGTGAGATGACGAGTAGAGATAAAGTTAGAGAGAAAAAGAGAAATGAAGATGGAGAAGTTCTATAGGATGAGAAAATTTCTTCGAGAGGTGAAATTCGAACCTGTGTGTACATTATCCAAAGACGAGCGGCTATAGCCGACCATAGCCTTGTATAGTGAAGTATAGCAAGGCGTGGGAAAGGGAAGTGAGGGAAAGAGGGACATATGTGAGAGTGAGGAAAAAGGAAAGGAAGAGAGGAGAGAATGAAAGATACCGTAGAAAGAAAGGGAAAGATATGGAGAGAATTGTGTAGAGAACGAGAAAAGGAGGTTGAAAGAGGAAGCGGGAAATGCCGAGATAAAGAGAAATAAATGGAAGATAGAAAAATAAATAAAAAAAAACGGTGAGCTACGCCAGTACCGCTGCTGTCTCAGTTTTCGCACAATTTATTGCGGAGCTGCTTTGCTCTTGTGTACGTATTCTTATAATTTGGTTCACTTTCCTGCCGTCTGCAAAACGTAAGCCCTAAGTCAAAGTACAATTACTCAAGAACGGCACTTGGAGGCGCCGTTATACTTAAGGACGATTTTTCTTTTTCTAATGTCCGCACAAGTGTGGGCCTTAAACATTAAGGCATACTCAAAAGAGATAGTCTAAATTTTGTATTCGACCACGTCTAGCGAATGACATCGGGATACTTATTTCAGTAGCTTGGGTCCTATTCGTTAAACATGCGTTTAGCACAGGGGCGTTTTCGCATTCCGCGGCTTTACCGAAGTCCGCACGCCGTTGCATCCATGGCTGGAAGCACGCCCGCGTTTTTGCAATCAACAATGAAGCCCTGTCTACATGAATCGTGTGCGTGTTACGGAAGAACAGGCCACCCAAAACACTCCATCGCGGATTCAGAGGGGAACGAATATCCCGAATTCGGTGCCAGTTTCAGGATTTGCGCTGAGATGGACTTGACTCTGAACTCTGGTCGTCATCAACACTGTTTTTTTTTTTATGGATGACATGTATGAGTTACGACAAACTTGTAAACGCGTGCAAAGCAGCAAATTCTTTAGAAAAAATGGTTTGAACCTCTCCTCGGGCGAATCTGTACGTCAGGGTCGCAGCTGCAGCCTTCAAGGAGACAAGTCCACGCTCTTCTAAGCTTTGGCTTCAGCGATACAATGTGTTCACGCTTTCATCCTGCCCTGAAATTCATCCTATATAACAGTTTTAACTTCGTTAGCTTATCGGCGCTTACTGCCTCTCGCCTGATGTCCGCCGCTCCTGCGAACCTCCGACAAAAACGCCGTCTTCCAGTTTTCCGATAACGCCATGTTCATGAATGTGCGCATGAGGAGGGCAGGGGGGAGGGGCGCCTCCTTGTCACAAAAGAGTGGGGGGGGGGGGACGAAATGTAAGCTCCATACATTGACTTAATAGGGAGGGATAGCATTGCGATAAACTCCGCCCCCTCTCTTCTTATCGGAAACCACGCTTATGGGCACGTTATAACTGAGGGGTAACGCGCTGTAACAACCGGAACACGAGACTGTTGCTCCAAGGCGGCTCTCGCCGACAACATTGCATGCGCACCGACCTGCGACAGATGACAGCCGCAAGGGAGTGATTCTTCGAAGGAGCCCCGCTCGCCATGAATATTATATATGTACTTCAGGGACCCCCCGCTGCGCGGAAGGCGGTAGGATAAGATATTCACGCGTACTGCTCCTCTCCCCTCCGCTCGCCGTGCACCGCTTCGTCGTCGAATGCCGTTATTCCTAAGCTCGAGTTACGTGCACACTATGCTCGCGGGGCGGGGGGCGCCAGTCGTTTCCATCCCGACTGCACTGGGTGCATCGGCCCGCTCGTGCTCGATATTGCCGCCTAGGGAACCTTTGCGACTCGAGAAATATCCCCATTCCTCCTTCCGCAACTTTGTGTGTGCACACGCCCGGCACGGTGGTATAATGATTTATGTTGACCAACTGCTGACGCGCAGGTTGCGGGGTCGAATCCCTGTCGTGGTGGCCACATTTTCGATGAAGGTTAAAATGCTGCAGGCTCGTGTTCTTAAATTGAAGGGCACGTTAAAGAACGCCAGATGGTGGAAATTTTCCGAGCTCTCCACTACGGCGTCTCTCATAATCATATGGTGGCACGTTAAACCGCGTCAAATATCAGTATTGGCATACATGGAGCCGTTACCAAGGAGTATTGATAACTTTATTTTTCCTCTGCTATATTTCTTCCTTGTGTACAGCTAGCTCTTAATTTCGCGAACGCGGAGGAAGAAGAACAAGACTTTGTTTGCAGAAAAAAAACCTTTGTTGCCGGTAAAACAGGGCAATGCCGCGTGGTCGGGCCTCTCTTCTAAGGCACCTAAACACAGAGGAACTGTTTCATATGATTAGTGTCATATAATTAAGTGGCGTCTAAATTTTGCAACTGCAACTTAGATGCATACAATATAAAGGCTTTTGTCTCCGCCGCGTTGGTGTAGATGTCACGGTGCTCTCGCTGCTCACCTGAAAGTCACGGGTTTTATCCCGGCCGCTGCGGTTGCATCACGGTGGAGGCGAAATTCTAAAAACCCGTGTGCAGAATCAGTGCTCGTTAAAAAAAAAAAACACCACGTGGCCAAACCTGCCGGAGCCTTGCATCCCTATAGTTATGATATCGTGGTTTTGGGACGTTCAACCCCTGATATCCTAAATTTAAAGTTTCTTGCTTCATAACTAGCGTCTTATTTAAAATCTCTATGAAAGAACGATCAAGATTGCCACTAATTTTATTCTGAGTAATTCTGGACGACTTCTTTTCGTCGAATGGAATTCCGATGGCAGATGTATGATTTGTCGGGCAACATTGCGAAGTGTAGTAGCATATTGTTACGCATGCCTTGGAAGAAAAAGAAGATGGGTGAACATGCTGACTGCCCCAAGAGTGCTGGCGGAACGTGATCACTCAAGACTATTGTTCCTGTGCGGCAGTCGACAGTCGCACCACACTCCCTCAAAAAGTCCATACCCAAAATAACATCATGTGTCGCCTGCGGAATAATCACGAACTCCGTTGGGATAACACGGCCTCCGAGAAATACGTTAGCTTGACACACACCAACAGGATGCAGTGCCTCCCCACTCACTCCGCAAAACTTCGCAGCTTGATTCCACCTAAATAATACCTTCCGCCCCAAGGTATCTTTAAAACACGCACTCATGACCGAAATGGTTGCCCCCGTATCCACCAAAGCCATCACAGGCACACCGTCAACAAAAACACGTACTTTGTTCTTGAGCATCAACACAGGAGGTATTTCTGATGTTAGCACGTCTCCGGCGACCTCACCTCCATCGGCCGCGCTTGCTAGTTTTCCTGTGGCAGAGGAGACGTGTTGCGGCGCCGTGGTGAAGGAGAACGGGGAACACGAGGCGGTGGAGGCGTCAAGCTCCTGTCAGATGTAGGGGAGTGGTTCCGGAAGCTGCGTGTCCAGTAGTCGTCGCGAGGCGGCAGGTGTGTTGCATTAGGGTCATCGTACGGTCGATCAGACGATCGTGTGAAGTGTTGTGGTGGGCCATAGCACGTTGCTCGCGGGTCATCTCGAAGTCGTTCGGAAGGCCGTGCAAAGTTTGGTGGGTAGCCATACCGTGGGGCTACACGTCGACGGTTGCAAAATCGCGAAATATGTCCTGGTACACCACAGGAGTAGCAAACTGGGAGAGGCCGAAACTCTCTTTGTTCGTCGATGAATCGAACATCGTCTTCTCTGGCGGAGTGGGTCGGTTCATTCCGTATATCATAAGGATAGACTGGGCGTCGTGAAGAAGGCGGACGCTGGGGGCGTCTGTCATGGCGAGGAGCTGGCAACCGTGGTGCTCTTCTTGGCTGTGGGGGTGCGCTATACTCAACAGCTGCTGCACTAACCATCGATTGCCAAGGGGTCGTAGAAGGCGGCGGCGCAGTCACAGCCTCACGTGGCACATATACCGAATGTTGGTCGTTTACAGAATGGTGATCAACTGCTGAATGCGTCTGTTCTCTATAGCGAAAAAGTTCTTCGCGAACAATCTCTCGAATCGTCGAGGACAGGTCTGGGCAGGTGCTCGTGTCGATGCTGGCAACCGTTGTAACATTTGTGAGCCGGCCGAACTTTGGAGCAATCCTGCGCATTTTCAGCTGTTCGAAAGTTCGGCAATGCCGAATCACGTCGGACACCGAGCTCAGGTGCTCTTTTCCGATTAGAAAATTATATACATCTTCGGCTATGCCTTTCAGCAAATGCCCTACTTTGTCGTCTTCTGACATCTGATCATTGACCACCTTGCAGAGCTTCAGCACATCCTCTATATACGTGGTACATGTCTCACCTGGAAGCTGCGCGCGTTGAGACAATGTCTGCTCTGCCCGCTTCCTTTTGACGCTCGAGTCGCCGAAACACGCTTTCAGCTCTGCAACAAAAACGTCCCACGTCGTCAGTGTGTCCTCGTGGTTTTCATACCACACGAGCGCAGTATCCGTAAGGCAGAAGACCGCATTGCTTAGCTGAGCGGCGGCATCCCAGCCGTTGGACTTGCTGACTCGCTTGTACTGGACGAGCCACGCGTCGACATCCTCTCCCGATTTTCCTCCAAAGGTTGGCGGGACTCGGTAGTAGGGCACGGAACCCATTGGAGTTGGCCTTGAAGCGTTAGATGGGTGATCTTGGGCCATTACGATCGGTGCAGGCGGGAGTCCGGCAAGGCGGCGGCTGCGGCGTAGTCCAGGTAGTGAAGCTCCCGTCGTTGGGCTTGTCTTACCCAGCACGCTTCCACCAATCTGTTACGCACAAGGAGGACCAGGACGTATACGGCTGAAGGGGGCCGTTTATTTTGGTCGCGAAGAGAAGCGCCGGAGCGGCCAACAGGCTGATGATCGCAGTCTCGTCGTCTTCTTTTTCTTCCTCCAGCTCTTGGGGCAGTCAGCATGTTCACCCATCTTCTTTTTCTTCCAAGGCATGCGTAACAATATGTTAGAAAAGCGTGCGAAATACGAGATGTACCATTTGTAACGGTAAAGCTGTATTCCCGTATACTCATTTTGCATCAACACGCGAAGAGAGTTAAATGCGTAGACATTAGACGCAACGTTTTTCTCAAGCAATATGTCTGTACAGGGCGTTAAGTGAATGACTCACTTAAACCGGTTTTCTGTTATTTGATGCATAAAATAGGAATCATTTGGTAGCGTCTCATAATCAACCATTAATATTTTACCTTACTTTTTGAGAATTGAAACTTCTGGTACTTGCACTTTATCCTTTTGCTGCACTTGTATTCATTATGCACTTCTGCCGGTTGCTTTGTGTATAGGAATGGTCTCGCATACTCTCTGAAGTGTTTCGCTACTTATCCAAGCCTGCCCAAATTTTCAGAATGCATACAAAGAAGTTTAACAAGTTGGAAAACCATTGCACTCATATTTTACCTATCGCAAGCTCCGATTCGGTGCTTTTGGAACAGGTTCAGGCTCTTACACATCTTGAAGCGTACTTTATACTCTTAAATAGTTTGATGGCAAAATGCAGAAAGAAGGGACATTCGGGTCGGTGGTATCGAATTGAATAGCGCCGATTGGATCCATCGAAGGCGTTGCACATAGCTAAAACTCGGTTTTCCGGCCCAACAGCGATACAGGGACCTCACGCGTGTCTCGCACAATGGGCGTAATAAATCTTGTCACGTTAAAAGAGAAATAGTAGTAAATAGGCTCTGTATCGAAAACGTACACTGGAGCCATTTATTCACCACCCCTTACCCGGCCCAGTCTATTCAAATGCTTCGTTTCTTCGCACAGCTTCGCGAAATGGACGTCGATTCGAGTTTTTTTGCCAGCTTATTCACAGACTTCGAATCGCGCGTTTACGGTCGCTCTATACATGTATGGGCGGCAGTTACGGCACGGCAGTTATGGACGGGCTCGCCATCTATCGGCCGGCTGACCTTGCCCGGCTTCGCGTTATTCGAGCATGCGACTCCTTTACTGCATGCCGTCGTTTAACTACAGCCGACGATTGCATTCATCCCGGGAGCTGCAGCGCAGCGTCAGCGATGTTTTCCATACATATGTGAACGAAATGGGCTTGAATGTCCTCTTTCTTTTTTTTCTATCTTTTTTCTTTCTTTCTTTATTGATTTTTTTCTTTGTTTCTTTGTTTGTGTGTTTGTTTCTTTTTTTCTTTCTTTCTTTCTTTCTTTTTTCAGAACAATCGCATAAATTGTCCAAGGAGACACGGCTAAAGGCAAACATTGCCTGACTGAGCCGTGCCACCCATACAGCAGCAGCAGAAAAAGACATTTGCGAATGTAAAAGCCTTCATAAAAATCAAAATTTTACACTAGTTGACATAAATATACCATTCATAAAAAATACAATAAATGAAAAGAACAAAAAGATGAATGTTATGCAGTTTGACTGGCATATCGCATTAAAAAGAAGAGCGAAAACATCAGCACAAATATAACAACAAATACATGCACAACCCTCGAGCAAAAAAAAAAAAAGAAATAGAAGGCAATGCGAGGAGAAAAAAAGCAACACCAAATCAATAAATAACATTGATGCGGAATCATGTTCTTCTTTCATTAACTTTAGTCCTCTGAAGGTAATAATTCGTTCATTGTTTTTAATATGCTTGCTTCCGAATTTCAGAATCGAGGAGATCAATGGTTACGAATTTGAACTGCAAGTTTTTCTACCCGTATAGTTTTTTTTCTTATACGTGGTATAGACACAAAACTATTTCTGAAATTGTAACCTGTCGTTTTTACACTGTATTTACTTTGAAAGAGATAATCATCAGACTTAAGCTGTCGCATAATTTCAAGGAATAGCTTATATGCATGGAGCTACGACATCTTTAATATTTTATTGTTCTAGTTTCGCTTCAAACCAGCACCCGCGTCGATCGCCTGTTTCAACCAGGCCAACGTCGTGCGCACTGCTGCTGCTTCGCCTTACATCAGGGATCCCTTCGGGGGAGGTGGCCCATGGTTTTTTCAAGCATTTATTTCAGGCCCCACTGCACTACGCGAAGCAGCGCGAGCCGTGGCCTGCTTGGGGCGTCGTTTTAATTGTTTCCTGGTTTATCATCGACAAGGCAGACGTATAAGGTCCGTTCTCGGTGAACATTGTCGGGGATTAGTGTAAGATGAAACGCGGCATTGAAAAATGCCGCGCATAAGCGGGAAGTATCGGGCTTCGCGGGGGCCCATGCATATTTACCAGCGGCGATACATCTCTAGCGGTTCCCTTTATGTGTCGGAGGCAGGCTCTGCTCCCGTTTATTCTCTGCGCCTTCGGGGTCGTCTGTCAGCTGTAATGGCCGTGCCTTTCGGGTCGTTTTACGAGTAAAGTTGGAGCGCGCCGTTTGCGCACGAAGCCCTGCGGAATAGGCATGCTGAGAACACCGGTTCCTTTGGTTGGTCACCGCGGAAATGTGCGTTGTTGGGATAGTTAACTCGAGAATACAATGAAAGGAACTAGTAGATGGTCGGTGACTCATCATAGTTGCTTAATGAGAATCTCGTTTCCAACAAGATGACACAAACGGGAGCTATTCCCATACGAAAGAATGACGCAACGTTTTTTTGTACTTGTTTTCTGTTCCTATTCATGTCTTTTTAGTAACGTGCCTGTGCATTCAATGAAAAGTCATGTAGTTAACGCAACGGGTCAAACAAGCGCACAACACAACTGGGCCAGTGGTGTGTGTTCTCTCTTTATGTACGTGTCCATTCCCACATTAAAAGCAACGCCGAAAAGAAAAAAAAAAGCGCATTCGATTTGTTTTCCACGTAATCCTCTTCGTATATAGAAGCGGAGCTCTGTCTAGTTGCGTCTTGAATCACCAACTCGGCAAGGTTTTCTTACTTTTAAATGTATTTGTATGGTTTTCCTCGAGTGGTAATTCAACCTCAGGTTTGTGTATATTCACTCAATATAGAAAGCTTCGAACTGGGGTGATTACGTTGTCCTGCTTTCTGGTTCGTCTGCAGCGGGTGTCTCGAGCGGAACGGCAGAAATAAACAGCGTAACAATTATCGGTAGCTGTAGTAAAATCGATATGTATATTTGTGTCATTCTGTTCCGTTCCTCAATTATTCGCTACGAACTGCTGTTACTGCTGGTGACCAAAGAAGGTTCCGCGCCGCTCGTGTTTACTGACGGAAAGTGGGTACGTTACGAAGCACATGGTTATAGAGAGATATATGCCGCTATGACTCTGAGGCATCGTGTTATTCCCACTCTCTGCGAGGTCATCGCTGCAGCAAAATTAACGCCACTTGAACAAACAGACAAAAAACATCGTACCGTTCAATTCTACTGTATAAACAGCACACTTGACATCCGACGAAATGAATGGAAACGTTTCTGTATCGACAGGGAGATACGCCAGTCGGAACGACAACATTCGAAGGGTGGAGCAATTTACTGACGCACTGCGCTAAGTTTTCGAGAAGACAAATCACCAAGTGGATGTCTGCACGACAGCAATGACGAATTTTGTTATTGTAAAACAACACCGAGTTGGCGAAGAGAAGTGAAGACAATGCTTAGGAGGGGATAAAAGCTTCCAGAGGCTGCGCGAACGCAATTGGTATGCGGAGCCGAAGAATTGCGATTCCGCTGCAGCGAAATGAAACGAGAGTGCGTGCTCCGAACGGAGTGAAAACGGCTCTGTCCCACACTCTGCCGGCTGACGTATGAATGCACCACCACGGCACTAAACGTCTGCGAGCCTAGCATGATTTACTGCCCTTAATCAATTTGGGTGCACTTTAAAGAACCCCAGGTGGTCTAAATTTCCGGAGCCCTCCACTACGGCGTCTCTCATAATCATATAGTGGTTTTGGGACGTTAAACCCCACATATCAATCAAATGCACTTAATCAACCGAAGGATGGCGGAAAAGTATATTTGAGAGGCCAGCTGGCTCCCGTTTTATCTATAGCTTCCCTTCTTTTCGTTTTTAGGGGTGAAGCTCCTTATAGCGGCACCCGTTCGTCTCTCGTTGCCGTTGTAGTGTGTAACAAGAATAACATTTTGACCTCTAAGGTGGTGCCGGTGAGAGATTTCTGCTGTTCGTTGTTGAACAATAAGAAATAGTGCTAAATGTACATGCCAATGGCTGCTAATGGGGAATGAGAGACAGGAGCATTCGGCTTTTAGTTAACGCGCACGCTGCGATCCCCGTTAGCAGCCATTGGCATGTACATTAAGCACTATCTGACAAGAAAGGGTTGCTACGTTATACTCGCTAGGTGTAACCTCCTTAGTTTTAGAAAGGTTTAGCGAGCGTTGAGCCGCAGTGTGATGAATACAATGAACTAGTACATACCATGATTTTGAGGTGGTTAAAGGTGGGAAGTAGGCACGAAGCGCGAACCGTAAGAAAGTGTGCGTGTGCCACCTCTCGTTCAGTCCTTGGAATGTCCGCTGGATGGCGGGGCTCCCATATGGGGAATATATGATGAAAAGATGCGACATGGTGGTACTTAGAGTGTTGAATAGATGGACGAACGGGCACACAGACAGATGCATGGATGGACGCATGAACGGACGCAGGGGCGGATGCATGGACGAACGCAGGGACGGACGCACGAACAGACGCACGCACGGACGGGCGGATGAACGCATGGACGGTCACCCAGACGGACGCATGGACGGACGAATGCTTCGCCCCAGTGTCCATTATTCACTCCGTGGATATGCTGCCAATTTTTTTAGCGCACACTGGCACATGGACAAAGAGAGTGAACAACACCAGTGCTTACTATCACCTGAAGGATTTATAATATATATATATATATATATATATATATATATATATATATATATATATATATATATATATATATATATATAGCATGATGACCCACACTTTACGAAATTACAGTGCACCACGGACTTCAGAGCCGCACATTTCCACCACTTCCCAGAAATTAAGCAAGAAAAAGGCTGTGCAATTAATCGCGGCAATTACAAACCCAATCCCATCCGACTCCATCTATCAAGCCCGTAATACAACCAGATAATTAACAGACGCGATGCAGCCTTAAACAGCGGCTGCATTGCCCAGCTCGAACCTGGAGCATCGACACTGGGCCCTCCAGCAAGCTGAGGAAGCCGGCAAGGGCCAGCAACACTTGGCCGAGTCCTAAGCAGCTGCTGTAATTTTTTTCATTTATTTTATTGAGCACTAATGCTTATTTCATTGACGTTTCATTCTTACATCCCCAATACGCCATCACTCTCGAGATTACAAAAGTTGCTGATTAAGCAAGAAAGGTGAATAGTATTCCTTAATTTGTCACGTAGCCAGCCTGTAAATAAACTCATCGCCATTTTTGCAACTCAACAGTACTAATCTTCAAAGTTATATTTGAGATATTTGCGTCTGAACTTGACCGAAACTAATGATTTGCCACGCGATCCACGATACTTTCTTCGAGTGTGTACGCATACATATCGATTTGCGGAAAAGTTTATAACACGTTGTCTCACTTCAGCAAGTGGTCATTCAGCTGTTCCATCGGCACGAGATAATCGCGCTTCGAGCGTCCAGGGAGGAGCTAATCGAAGAAGGGGAGTCCTTGTCCCACATCGGCCACGGCCGCCATTATAAAAATCAATATTGAACGCCTCTTGGCACACTCCTCCACTGCCGGTGTACGCAATCTTCCGGGCCTGTTCCGCGCGCAATGTGTGCACGCGTAGGGCTCGCAGTTCGGGCAACGCAGCAGAGCTGCTGCGCACGAATGTAAATACGCTTTTCGATCCGGAAACACGCGCGGTAAACTTCAAAGGTTCACGTACATCGCATTCGCCAGCCACCACGGCGAAGCCATTCTGTGACGGCTGTGCACCAAGGCTATGCATACGGTATAGTACGCATGTGCGCACAGATGCACTCTCTTCGGCAGAGAGGGCGAGGCGATTCCCCACTTTCGCAAAGATTGCAGCGAGCCGAACCTTCTGCACGCGCCGCCAGGGCAGTAAAGCACCCAGAAGGACTTGATTTTGGGGAAAGTTGGTGCATACTTGGTGCAGAAGACTGAGGCACAAAAAAAAAAACATTTCTCGAAACGGGAGGAGCAGAAGACAAGAAAGAACGGCGAATATGGCGCAGTTCTTTCTTCTCTTCTGCTCCTCCTGTTTCAAGAAATGCTTTTTTTTTTTTTTTGCGACTCAGTCTTCTGCACCATTAAAGCATCGACTCGCGCAAAACCTCTCTGCGACTCGCGCAGAGAGGTTTCCCGCCGCCCAAACATTGGACCGCACCGCATATACGCTATCACGTTTCCTCTCTGAATCAAGAGAGTGCGCTGAGTGGCCGCGCCTTCTATACGGGTGCCGTGTTTACTCGTTCACTACGGGCATATTGTATATGTGCATGGTCAGCGAGCGCTGAGATGTCAGTGATCGCTGCGGAACCGTTGACACTGGTCAAGCGTGTTGCTGCACTCGAGTTCGCAAATGTTCACGCTACTGATTTCAATCGTAAGAAAGTACCGCACAGGTACACAAAGCACGATGACTTCGACGTATTCAGGTGGTGTGCAGTCTTTATACCTTGTAGCAAGCGATCACTATGTACTGTCGCGGCGCTTCTTATTGTGTTTTCATATTTGCTTTCATATTTCACTCCCACCACTAGGGTTTGCTATATAATGTGGCACATATACATAACAGTAGTGAGTGCAAACAGTAGATCGACAAAAAACACGCCATCTCGCTTGACCTTTGTTTAGTATACTGTTTGAACTCAGTACCATTGTGAATGACGTGTTCCAACTTGCCCAACTTGCAGCATTGTTCGGTGGTACACAGTCAAGACAAGTAGTATAAGAAGATACAAGGCTTAAGAAACGAGAAGGGAGCAGAGTGGATCTGGAAACAAACCAGGGTTAAGGATATCCTAGTTGAAATCAAGAGGATATGGACATGGACCAGGCATGTAGCACGTCAGAGAAGGCAAGCGGGATTGGGGGAGACAGAAAGTTAGGATGACAGATGAGATTAGGAAGTTTGAGGGTATAACGTGACAGCAGCAAGCACAGGACCGAGTTGACTGGCGGAACATAGGAGAGGCATTTGTCCTGCAGTGGACGTAATGGCTGATTATCATACTGTCAAGTGCATGTACAAAGCTTCACCGCAAGGCATCAAAGCCACGCGAGATGGTGTTTATGACAGTTGTGGAAGCCACAGCGTGGTTTATCTGCTTATCGGTTGTTTCTGTAATACACACATCTGCAAATATCCATTACCGTAAGGCCACGGGTTCGAATTCAGGTGTCGATAACAGCGTTGCTGCTGGCTCAAGATATGAAAACGATGACGCACACATGCAATTTCACTGCTTGTTCCTTGAAAGGAACTGTATGCGTTCGTTAATGACATGCTGTTCATTACGACGTTCTCTGATTGTATGATATAAAAAATTCCGCAATCACGAAGACTCCGAAGACAATCGTTGGCTAAACGCTCACCACCGGTGCTCAATGTACATGCCAATGGCTGCTAATGGGAAATGAGAGGCAAGAGAATTCGGCTTTTACTTTCTTACGGCTCGTGCTTCGTCTACTTCCCACCTTTAACCACCTCGAGTTCATTCATGGTATATACTAGTTCATTGTATTCATTGATATGTGGGGTTTAACGTCCCAAAACCACCATATGATTACGAGGGACGCCGTAGTGGAGGGCTCCGGAAATTTTGACCACCTGGGGTTCTTTAACGTGCACCCAAATCTGAGCACACGGGCCTACAACAGCCGCAGTGCCTTCATTGTATTCATGGCACTGCGGCTCAACGCTCGCTAAACCTTTCTAAAACTAAGGAGGTTACACCCAGTGAGTTAAATGTATACTTTCTTGTCAGATAGTGCTCAATCTACATGCCAATGGCTGCTAATAAGGATCGCAGCGTGCGCGTCAACTGAAAGCCGAATGTTCCTGTCTCTCATTCCCCAATAGCATTCATTGGCATGTACATTGAGCACTATTTCTTATTGTTCAACAACGCACAAAAGAAATCTCTCACCGGCACCACCTTGGAGGTCAGAATGTTATTCTTCTTACATACTACAACGGCTACGAGGGACGAACGGGTGCCGCTATAAGGAGCTTCGCCCCTAAAATAAGTTACAATGCACTCATACCAGCTAGCCCCGCCGCGGTGGCCTAGTGGCTAAGGTACTCGGCTGCTCACTCGCATGTCGCGGGATCGAATCCCGGCTGTGGCGGCTGCATATCCGATGGAGGCGGAAATGTGGCAGGCCCGTGTGCTTAGGTTCGGGTGCACGTTAAAGAACCCCAGGTGGTCGAAATTTCCGGAGCTCTAGACTGAGACGTCTCTCATAATCATATGGTGGTTTTGGTACGTGAAACCCCACATACAAATCAATCGATTATATGCGGTGTAAGCGCGTCATGTCTGTGTCTGAAAAGGTGGAAGATGTGATCAAATGACATGCAGTGATAAGGTCGCCATTAAAAACAGAAGATCCCGCTCAAATGGCGACACGAACATAGATTCTGTAAAGAGAAGCGCGAACGCGAGGCACCGCAAAAAATAATTTTAAAAAGGCACGCAAGAAACCGGATTAAACTTTTTGTACGTATATGAGGATGGCAGGTATACCGAAGCGACACATCTGCATCGTGGTGCGTGCAGTGCTCGTCAAGTTTTCAAAAATAATTAAGAAAACAATTTAAAAAATAGGGGGTAGGGGGGGGGGGGGGCTGCGTGGATATTCGAAGTGACTTCGAAAAGGGGAAAGGAAGAAAAAAAGCACAGTTCCGTTACTTGCCTCTCTCAATGGAGGGAACCTCCACAGTTAAAAGAGACAGAAGAGAAGAGGTAAGAGAAGGTTAGAAATAGCATTCGCGCCGCATCACATAGCGCGCGTTCGAACCGACGCGAGGATATTCCTATAGCGAAGCGACAGGCCAGCATTGGTTTTTTGCGCGGTTCCAAAACAAAACATGCTTTTGAATAGCCATTTTTTCGAAGCCATTATAATTAGGTGTTAACGCAAGAGTAGTTAGCTCCGTACAAGTACGCAACGTTATTATGAATAACAAACTTGAAAAAAATGAGTCCTTAAGTACACACTTTTTCCCTATATATATATATATATATATATATATATATATATATATATATATATATATATATATATATATATATATATATATATATATATTAGAACATCTTCCACATGAGCATGGTATCACGTGGGAAGACCTGCATGTATTTTGGGGACTTTGGAAACGTTGTATACGTAAACACGTCGTCATGGCGCGGGCAAGTCTATAGAAAAATGCGGCCTTCCAGTGTGCCCTGGCCACGTGGGTATATCTGTGTGCGCCGTTTTCCTATAATCGATGCTCTCCCGATTGCGGGCTTGCCGGCCACCAGCCGTTTCTGACGGCAGTCTGATTTTTTATCGAGGTCGCTTGTCAATTCGCGTGGACGTCTGACTTTTCATTGTTGCCTGGATGCGAACGCATGTCGACAGCCGTTGTACTTGCAGCAACTGAAGTGTTGAGCTGCTAAGCACGCGAATGAAGGTCCGATTCCTGGTAAGAAACGGTCTGGAGGGAGCATGCTCAATGCGAAAGAAAGAAAGGAAAGAAAGAAAGAAAGAAGGAAGGAAGGAAAGAAATCAAAGAAACGAAGAAAGAAAGAAAGGAAGAAAGAAATAAAGACGAAAGGAAAGAAAGAGAGAAAGAAAGAAAGAAAAATTGAAAGAAAGAAGGAAGGAAGTAAGGAAAGAAAGAAAGAAAGAAAGAAAGAAAGAGAGAGAGAAAGAAATGAAAGAAGCAAGGAAATAAAAGAAAACGTGAAGGAAAGAAAGAAAGAAAAGAAAAGGAAAAAAAGAACTGAAATAAAGAAACAAGAAAAGAAAGAAAGAACGAACGAAAGAAAGAAAGAAAAAGAAAGAAAGAAAGAAAGAAAGAAAGAAAAAGGAAAGGAAGAAAGAAAGAAAAAGTAGTACATCAGGAACGTAGACGCCAAACCTCGCTTGCCCGCATTTTCTCGATAAGACAATTGGCCACCGAATTTTCCTCAACCAATGTCTGGCGCACGTCGGAGTTCAGTCCACACGAGCGGAGAGTGCCGCGCGCTGTGCGTTTCCGTGGGAACACGTGGAGGCTTTTCTCGCGGGGTGCGCGAAAAAAAAAAAACAATCGATGATGGTGTCATCTCTCCACGTGAACGCAATGGAAGAAGGAGCAAGACGTCAGCGCTGCTCCAACGCTGCGCTCCGCGAGGCTGCTGTATCCCCTGTAGAGTGTTTCCCTGCGTGCGTCGTGGCGAGGGTTCTCGTGCTGAAGCACGGCTTCGCCTTGACTCGGAATAGGTGGGACACACGGAAGGCGCACGTGCGTGCCAATGCCTCGTGCGTTTTCACCTTCTCGCTGCAAAAGGAACCGCGCCCCAGAAACATGGAAGCCCCCGAAAATTACTTCGAACTTAGAGCGAAAAAGTAAAAAAAAGTGAGGCCGCACCCGCGAATCTTTCTGTTCGCAAGTGATTTTGTCATTGACCCTTGCGTGCTAAGGTCGATGGTTCGATTTCCATCCATGGTGGCTGCATTTCAACAGGGGCGCAATACAAAAGCCTCCTTGTCATTCAAGCAAAGCTTGCCATTCAAGCAAACTTGCGTTGACTAACCTGTGGTGCCAAAAAACCTGTGGTTTCGAAAAACCCTGGCGCGCACCAAAGAAGCAGTAAATGAAATTAAATTAATTTTCTTTTGGGGACTGTGGTTTGAAACCGGGTGCCTCGAATCTGAAAGGAGGGAGAAAGGGGTGTTTGATTACTAGGCATGGAGGTTTAAAAATAAATTGCTAGAGTGGGAGCTCCCGCAATGCCTTGCCAGCAGAAATAAAGCCAGCTTTTGCCACTGCCAAGATGTAGAAAACGTGCTTATTTCTGATAGTGCCCATTTAGAGATCAAGTGGCTTTGATATGTTTGTTTATATTCTACGTTAGTTCTATATTAAAAGATAGTTGTTCCTCATAAAATAACACACAGAAACGAGTATGGAAGACTGATTTTCCCAAGAAGTTTGCCTCCAATCAGAGGCTTAGAAGAACTTGTAACACTAAGACGCACTTGGAGCACAGGGTGACCCAAAAAAGTTTCCACATTTACAAATGGGAGGAAGACGAAGTGATTCTCTTGTGGAACATATCTTGCGGTCTGTGCTGTTTTTTCTGCGTTCCACAGCGCAACAGCGGGGTCTCCAGCCCCCTACATCGTGGTCACGGATGTACAATCCCCGGAGATCCCGCCCAGTACCAGTTCATCCACGGGCATCGCTTCAAGAAAGCGTGGAAATCCATCAAGTGAGAGCGAGGACATCGAGCTGTACTCTGCATCAGACTACGAGTACTCGGATGACGACTTCGAACCTGTGCTCTACCGCAAGGCCAAACGAAGAATCATGAACGCATCATCGGCATCAAGTACATGTAGCCACTGTGAGGACAGTGCCTCAGCGATGGCCTCACTCTATTCTGTTTGTGCCGCAGACTACTACTGCCAATCTACGCTTCCTCAACAGGCAAGCACTGTTTTTGTACCTTGAAAACATTGTGCCTAACGAGATTAAGGACATCAGAATAAACACGAGGAAGAATATTTTGGCAATCGACGTGAGGAACCCAAGCGCACTGAACACGCTACAGCATGTGTCAGAGCTGGGAAACATCAAAGTCCGATCCATCATACCAGCGAATGGTGACACCGTAACAGGAGTTATTTATGACATAGACACTGAAATTGCCAATGAAGATCTTCCTGTACTGATAAAACCAGTGAGTGAAAACAACGTCATTGTGCATGCTGGTCGCCTAGGCAACTCTCGTTGTGTGCGACTAACATTCAAGGGTGACTGTCTTCCCTCTTACGTGAAGGTGGGCCATTTCCGTCACCAGGTTCACCCATTTATTCCGAAGCCTATGCAATGTTTCAAGTGCCAGAAGATTGACCACGTGAAGGGCGTTTGCAGAAATTCCGCAGTGTGCCCCCGATGCGCTGAACACCACTCAGAAGACGACTGTAATGCAACTACGTTGAAATGCCCCAACTGCCAAGGAGCTCACAGTGCTTCCTCCAAGGACTGTCCTCAAATTACGAAATAGATTTATATTCTGAGGCAAATAGTGCGAGACAACCCGACTCACAAAGAAGCTGCGCAAAAGGTAAGGCGAAGGCGCCATCATCGTCGAAGGTCCTCACGAAGGACAGTGCAAAATCTGACGAGAAAGTCAAAAACTCAAGTGAAATCGACAGGCGTGGCTCCTAGCACGGCAAACATCTGCGCTGAAAGAGAAGATGCTGGAAGATCTCTCTCTCCAAAGGAATGGCCACCGCTTCAGCCTAGACGATCTGTTGAGCCTCAACAGAAGCCGCCTACACGACCTGTCGAGCCTCAACAGAAGCCGGCTCAAGAACAAGCACAAAATGCCGCAACGGCCGGGAAGCCAGATCATCGCGTGATGGTGATGCTAAGATCATTAGTGGACACCATTCGCATGTTGTTAAGCGACATGAATACACCGTCAGCCAAAGGTGCCCTTCAAGTACTGGACGCGCTTAGTCCAGTGCTAGCATCCCTAGAGTAGACCATGGCTAACCCACCACTGTCTTTCCATGAGGTTCGTAAAGCAGCAATACTGCAGTGGAATGCCAGGGGACTGAGATCGCGCATTGGTGACTTTCGTCGATTTGTGTACGTCAATATGTTTCCCGTAATCATCATTTGTGAGCCGAACTTATCGAGTGCAATACGACTCTCGGGATACGAACCTTTTATGTCGTCTACTGTTACTGAAAGCAGCAAGGTACTGGTGTACATTCGCCGAGACCTCACTTACATCCTTCAACCTGTACCACCTCATGACGGAAACCAATACGTATGCTTAAGAGTGAAAAAGAGGAGGCTCAACATCACTGTGGTTGGCGCATACCTACACCATCAAGCCGTTTCGATCAAAAAAAGATTACGAGACATCATAGCGATAACTACTGACCCGTGTGTTATCATTGGGGATTTTAACGCTCATCATACATTATGGGGAAGTCAGAATACCAACATGAAGGGCAGAAGCTTGGTGTCTTTTGCCTCCGACAACCAACTTTGGTTACTGAATGATGGCAGTCCTACATTTTTACGTGGCTCCACATACAGTAGCTGTCTCAACTTGGCTTTTGTTTCGCGAAGCCTAGTGAAACATACTGAATGGTTCACGGATATAGAAACGCACGGGAGTGATCACATTCCAACATACGTCAAGATCAGAGGATTGTCGCCTCCTAAAGTGCACGACATCGTTAAAAGAGTGGACTGGAAAAAATTTCAGTCCCGTATGGAAGACCAATGCCAAGAACACATATCCGATTTACAAGAGGCCATCAAGAGCACTGTAAAAGAGACTGTGTGTATGGTCCCATGCCCTGTAAGAATCATGGACATCGACATAGAGCTGGAGCGGCTTCGAGCCTTGCGACGACGAGCTGAAAGAAGGCACAGGCGCACGAAGGACATAGAAGATTTACGGACAGCTAGACGTATGCAGAAGAAGATCAAACGTTGGTTGGACAAGCTAGAATTCCAACGCTGGATTACTTTCTGCGAGTCACTCGACCCTCGTAAGCCTTTATCGCAGATATGGAGGACGGTTAGAGGTTTGCGGTCATCGCCCATTCAAAAGTCACCATTCAAGGCCTTAGCCCTTCACCAAAATCGACCAGATGTGGACGTTGCTGAAGAGTTCTGTGCCGGATTATCAGGGCGAACTACAGCCATCAGCAGCTCACCACTTTCGAGCAGTTGTCCGCCACCACGTGACTCCTGTATGGACTTCTTGTTCACCATTCAGGAGCTCAAAGCAGCACTCGCTTCATGGAAACAGACCTCCGCACCAGGACCTGACGGAATCTCCTACAGAGCCCTGTGTCATCTGGGTGAGCGCGCGAGAATAGCTCTACTTCATCTATATAATGATTGTTGGCTAGAGGGCACTGTCCCCTTAAGTTGGAAAACTAGTCGTCTAGTACCATTACTAAAACCTGGCAAATCACCATTGGAACTCTCCTCCTATCGCCCGATCGCATTGGCTAGTTGCGTGGGTAAAGTGATGGAGAGAATGATTCTCGGCCGACTCGAGTGGTACTTGGAGTATCATGAGATCTACCCAAATGCCGTGGCTGGCTTTCGACGTGGTGGATCATCGATCTATAGCGTCATCGACCTAATCACGTACGTTGAACACGAGAAAGGCCATAAGCGTCTTTGCGCCTCTCTGTTCTTTGACGTCAAAGGAGCCTATGATAACGTTACACATGAAGCCGTCCTTACCGCACTAGAAGAGATTGGAGTGGGTGGCCAAATGTTTAAGTGGATACGCAGTTATCTCCAAATGTGATCCTATTTTGTGAGTACAGAGACCGGGAACACGTCTACACATTTCAATTGTCGTGGCGTCCCTCAGGGTGGTGGACTGAGCCCTGTGCTATTCAATATAACACTAATCGCTCTCCATACGCACCTACCAAACAATATTTATCTATCAACATACGCTGATGACATCTGCATCTGGACATCTGCGGTAACTCGCCTGCAGTTACGAGCGAGCATACAGAGAGCTGCTACTGCAACTACTTTGTATCTACGCAATCGAGGCCTGAAAATTTCCTCCGGAAAATGCGCTCTTCTGGCATTTACGCGCAAACCCATGTTGAACTACAGAGTGTCAATTAACGGTCAAAATATACCATATCGTCGATCTCACAAATTTCTGGGTGTCATAGTCGACAGAGACATATCATGGAGCCCTCATGTGTCGTACTTGAAAAAGCGATTGACAGGCATATGCCATCTTTTCAAGTTTCTCGCTGAAAAGACTTGGGGAATGCAGCCTAATGCTATGTTACGACTGCACAGGGTGCTTTTCCTTGGCTTTTTACGATACAGTCTGTCTGCATTATCAAACGCCAGGAAAACAAGTCGACGCATGATACAAAGCGTTCAAGCACAGGCGCTTCGAATATGTCTAGGTCTGCCTCAGGGTGCCTCAACAATGGCGACAATAGCTATAGCCAAAGACCACCTCGTGCAGACCCATATTGAAATCGAAGCTTTGAGAACACACATAAGGCATGTGGGCCACACTCCCCATCACCACCTAGTTTCTCTGCCAGTGGATAGACCTCATACGTCATTTTGTCGAACAATAACTACACATGGTGACTCCCTACCAACTGGTTTTACGCCCGCGGCGAGACCTTCAATTCCTCCATGGTGCCTCAAACAGCCAGTCATGAACCTGACAATACCAGGCATCCAGAAAAAACAAGATTTATCAATACCAGCCCTCAAGCAGCTCGCCTTACTTCTGCTGTACGAGAAGTACCAAGACTGCACCCACGTCTACACCGACGGCTCCGTCCTGCCAAACAGCTCAACTGCGGCGGTCGTTATTCCAACGCATGCCACAACCATCAAATTCAAGACAGCTCATGCAACCACAACAACGGCAGCAGAGCTTGCAGTACTTCGCGCTGCGCTGCGTTTCATTAACGACCAGAGCACGCAACGGTGGACAATCTTATGCGACTGCAAGGCGGCACTGCAGTCACTTCTGTCAAATCTACGCCGTGGTCCCCACGAGCAGTTGGTATTTGAAACAGCAGAAATGCTACACCATATAACAGAGAAAGGGCACCACGTTATATTTCAGTGGTTGCCAAGCCACTGTGGAATTATCGGTAACGAACGAGCTGATCAAGCTGCCCGTTCAGCCCATACAGAAGACAACGAGCAGTCAATACCTCTCTCAAGGACGGACGCTGCTAGGAGGCTCCGCATGCTTGCTCGCCAACGCTCCCTGGCTCTTTGGAATGAGCCTCTCTTTACGCATGCAAGATTACGATCCCTTGATCCAACGTTGAGCATGCAGCTTCCAACGAAAATTCGACGAGGTGACGCTACTGCTCTCTGCAGACTATGGTTGGGAGTCGCGTTTACCCGTGCGTACGCGTTCCGCATAGGTATGGCCGACACTGCCGACTGTGCACACTGCGGAGATGAAGAAACAATTCGACATATCCTGTGTGACTGCCCGAAATACAACCTGGAAAGACAACACCTTTCTAATAAACTAAACAGGTTAGATAACCAGCCGCTGTCAGAAGAAAGTATACTGCGCCATCGTCATGACTCATCGTCACAGAAGAAAGCCGTGCAAGCGCTACTGGGCTTCTTACGAACTACTGGCCTGTCGGAACGCCTCTGAGTGGACTGATTTTGTGTGTGCGTGTGCGTCGGTGTTTTTCTCTTATTTATTTTTTACTCTCCCTTTCTCTTTCAACCCCCTATTCCCCAAGCCCAGTGTAGGGTAGCATACCGCATACTAGCATCTGGTTAACCTCCCTGCCTTCCTTATTTCTCGTTTCTCTCTCTCTCTCTCTTTCCACATTTACCTCGTTGGGCGTGCGCATAGAGTTTCATACAATAATACCTAGAGTGGAATCTGGCGCTAGTGTCTACGCGAGCTCCTTCAGAGGCGCTTGTACCCCCATGGGAATTATGGGAAGTACAGGCTTCGGATCCGCTTCGGATGGATCGCGTTCTTGAGGTTCGCGACGCTTCCTTTCCGAGTGTGAAAGAAAGTAATACGAACTTATACTTGATTGAAACTTGCTTCATTTAATTGTACGTTAAACTTCATTGCAAAACGTTTTCGTGACGATGCGGCAAAAGTGAAACCTGGGCAAATTCAACCATCAGGATGTATACATCGCTCTGCCATTGCTTTTTAGATTTGGCATCAAAATTTAATGAATTATTTTTCACAACACTTGAAAACAAACATGCTTGTTTTTCTCTCAAAAATATGTATTACATATTTATGGAAATAACAGTACAGTATTAAGTGAAAAACACTTAACGTTTTGTCTTCTGCGCCGCTATAGGTGCGTCTGTCTAAGTGGTCTGCCCCCCACGATACTCTGGTTTGTTGTGAAGTCGAGTCAGCGGAGCGTGACCGTGCGTCTACTTAGCTTCGTCATAGTTTTGCGGTCAATTTAAAACGAGTTTAGGCAAGAGGCGCTCATAAAAAAACATGAACTCGTTGCAATATCCTGCACTGACATGAGACGCTACATCTATGCGCAGAGGTGAGTGGACGACGCTTCGCTGGATTGGATAAACTTTTATTTGGTCCTCCAAAACACAGATCACTGTGTTGCGGGCAGCTCCCACGTGGGGACTGAGATGCCGGGCTCCTCAGCCACATTGCGGGCTTGGTGGACAGCCCAGAGCTGATCTGCCAAGGACGAGCTGCGGATTGCAGCCTCCCATCTGGCTGAGGTGATGTTCGATATATGAGCGAATTTGGTTAAACTGTCAAATACGACTCGACGAAGGCACAGCAAATCTCAGACTTGGTAACCTTCAGCCTCTCTGAACAACAATGGCGCTGCTTTAGTGCTTTTCACCGCACCTCACTAGCTTCGCTGCGGCAAGTACGAAACTGAAACTGTAAAAAAAAAAAAAAGTCTGTTGACAGTTCGCTAGCTAACCCTGTCCAATCCGAAGACTGTATTTCCCTTAATTCACATTGAGGTACACGATCGCAGCGCCAGATTCCTCTCTAGGTATTATTCTATGAAACTCTATTGGTGTGCGAGAGAAACGCTTCGTTCGCTCTCTTGTTTGTACGCACCACTGAAGTGATTTTGTTACACCAGACGGTTGTCCACACCTGCAGTGTTGTTACCAGTTTATAATAAACGTCTCTGTCTTATTCACTGAACGGTGATACTTTATCATGCCCCTAGTAAGATGGTCGTTGCAGCAACCATCTTGCCATATGCACGGCTTCACTCCTGGGCAATGATTTCCACTCCAGCAATCTTGTTGTTGAAACCCCCTCGCCATGCGTCGACGCTTTCTCTACGCGAACTGAGCCATGCGAATGCGTTCTACCGACGACGCAATGAGAAAACAAAAGTTGGGAAGGAGAGCACTTTCTGTGGACGATTCTTGTTTCGTGTTGGCGGACTCAAAGTGAACCGCCAGACAACGCGTAAGGTTGATATCAGGGATCGCACTTTAAGCTAAAATCATACTTCGAGGAAATTGAACTCCTATACTTCCCGGTATGAAGCTGTGTTGTTAGAAGGAGTGTTTCATTATTTAGATTATTTGGTACTTTACTATGGTAAACATGACATGGAGCTGACGACAGACTTCTCCGGGTATGTGGAGCCGAATTATTACCAAAAAAAAAAAAAACAAGTGGTTAACGATTTAGAGTACTTGGTGTACTATGGGAGGGCATAAAGCCGTCCTGTGGGTTTCACACTTTTACATTATTGCGACATAGACTTGCCTTTAAGGCATAATATTTTTTTCGCTTGTATGCGTAATAAATGTGCGCCGTTAGGCCGGTGCTGCGTAAGTGAAGTAGTGTCTTGTGGAATGTGTTGTATCCAGCGGTTGCAACTGGTTGTCTCGCTGCAGCGAAGCCCGGCTTAAAGGATGTGATGGGAGCGCTCCAGCTGTAACCGTCGATATGTCCATAAGGTGTTACATGCATGTGCTTCCATCACTGGCTAGATGAGGCCTCGTCGACAAAAATTTCATTCGTATGGAGCGTTCTTATCGCGCACCCAATGAAAGTACTTCAGAAGAGAGAAAAAAAAAACATGAGTATCTGTGTTTAGAAAAACTGTTTAACAATGCAAAGTACTTGGTACTCTACCATGGGTTCTCCCTTATAAGGAGGCCGTTATACAGAGCTACTCAAACGTCAGTAAGGTATTTTGCAATAATTTACCCTATTACAGCTGATTTGTATACGTCCACTCGTGATGCTCCGCGCAGTTATAACGTGATTGATGTGATCTTGTGTCGAGACATGCAGCGTAGTTTCATTGATACGATTCTGCATTAATACGTGTTTCGGCCTTATGCGTTTTTCTTTTTATTCTCAGCACACCTTTTTGCACATAATGCATCTAGATGTGTTTAAAACGATAATAATTTTGCCTAAAATGGGATAATACGACCGCTAAAATGAACATTGACCAATATATATATATATATATATATATATATATATATATATATATATATAATTCCCAATTTGCTTGTTCTTTCGGTGTGGTAGCTCAAACTGCATTGTTGCAGCTAGTCATCATTATTTGTACATTGCATAGCCTCAGAAGTGGCATCAGCGTCAGTATTGTGGCGAAAAAAAAAACGCTGCAAGGCATGGCCGCTGCGTCCGATGATCATATGATGCGCCATGTGGGGCGCCTCAATGTAAGCTTTAGGCGATGCACAGCGGCATCTATAGATGTAATCATAATTCACGCGTTAACGCCAAGCGACGCACTCAAACGCTCGACCGTGCCAGTTCGTTTCAGAGCTGAGAGAGTAAGGAAAAGCATTTTTTTTCCTTACAGGAAAATTTGCTCTTATAGACGTTCAGGAGAAGGAAGTGCACCGCAAATTGGCAAGTTACTTTAATGTTGCTCCATAAAAGTGTGTTGGTGATGGAGCACGCATAATTTTCTCCTTTTTTTTCAACCACCCTTGTTAATACGATTTAACCAGATTCCACTGAATTATGCACCCACATGTGCTTACGGTGCTGCTATTAAGGCGAGTGCTTCAGGTGCCTCATCAAGCGGGAAAATTGACCATCGCCACCGTCGGCGTCAACATGAGTGATTAAAAAAAATGAAAAAAACTCACTGGCAGCTTCATCCTATATGTTGCCAGACCTGAAGAGCGGAGCTGATCAGCCTTCTTTGTATCACTTAGATTTTCTCTTTCTTTTGCTCTACTTTTTTTCTTGTTTTCATTTCCAGTTTTTTCTCTTTATTTCTATTCATTTCAATTTTTGTTGTGTTTTTTTTATTTTTTCTCTCTTTATTTCTCGCTTGCTTTCTCTTTCAGTTTTTATACGAGGCTTCTGTCGTCGCGTGTTCCCCTAGCCATATTAGTGATGAACTCATTTGATATCATCATCATGGCACTCGAAGAACAAGAGGAAGAAGACTTTCATTAATATCTTCATAATATTATTAATATCATCATAATATCATTGAGCAGGCGGGAGCACCTGCTCGATATGCTAGAGCTGTATATACACTATGTATAGGCCCGTTTACATTGACCCGACGAGGGCGCGTTGAGTCGAAATAAACAGGTTTTCTGGACTCGCCCTCCCCATGTATAAGCGGACGCGTCGGGGCGGAGAGTCGTCGCGGCGAGTTCCGTCGACCCGGAGACAGGGGGTAGGTTCACCGAACTCGCCGCGCTCAGAAAGGGCATGTATAATCGGCCGCGCTGAGTTGACGGCTCGTGACCGCCCGTCACGGTCTCCGCTTCCCCATCATTCCGACGTGATGGGGACAAGGGAAGCGACCATCTACGATTACACTATAAAAAGTAATGGTTGGTCACTTTACTACACTATTCATTTTTGGAACCAATTTTCTAAAGAAAATTTCAATTTCTTAAATATGGTGGCAGTTAGGTTGCGACGAAACTTCGAAAAAGTGAAATATGCGCAGCACGGTAAAACGATTCCAGTCGGTAGGCAAAGAACCGCATTTCCTTGTTAAAACGCACTCACCACTAGTGTATGTTAATGTGCTTTGCGGGGAAGCAATGCAGTGTTCTTGACCAAAGTCAGAAATTTTTACAGCTTTTCAACTTTTCCAGAGACAACGCAGCTGCAAAGCTTGCTTGCATTGTTGACGGTAAGTGGGGGAAAAACACGAGTCGCGAAGACAGCAGTTTGGAAGCGCTGGCACATGAACTTTGAAAAATTTGCAATATTGCGCATGTTCAGGCACTTGTCGGTCTGTGTGGCGCTCCATATAAAAATATACACTTTGGATCATTTCAAAGGGTGCAGAAACAATATTTATTTCTGTAAGTTTAATACGAATCTTTCTTTTATGCGAGAAAATATTATTTATATTGAGCTGCCCCCAAGGCTGTCAACGGCGAACCGTAAGCGCACTTCACTGCACCGAGGGTTCCTCGGCAGCCTCCTAAATGCATCAAAGCCTGCTTGTTGATTCGTGCTCCATTTTCCTGCGCTTACCGCCAGTAATAGAAACAAATTATGCAGCTGCATTATCTCATAAAAAGTTGTAAGAGCTGTAAGAAATGTTTAAATATCGCCCAAGAACAACGAATTGCTTCCCCTCAAAGAACATCTTGAGACAACCTAGTAGCTGTGAACGCGTTGTGCCAAGGAAATGCTGTGTTCTTCCTACCCACGAGTTTTTTTCACAACCTAGTTATTGGGCGCTGCCACGATATTTAAATTGCTCGGAGAGTTAGAAAAAATTTCCTCCGAAAACGGGTCTCAAAACAAAAATGGAAGACGGGCTTTCGGCTCGACGCAAAGCGTCGCTGCGATCACCGCTCACCTCAACTCGTCCGTGCGAGTTCATATAAACTCGGGCGCGTCGAGGTCACTCAACTCAGCCCGCCCCCGTCGCGTCCATGTACACGGGGCTTATGTTTTTTGCCTGCGTTACGCCAAGCGGTGATGACATCAGACAATCACACTGTACGACAGCCTGGCCCCCTTAAAACGCCTTTCACTGAAACCGGTCATCGCGTCATGAAGTCGCCAGGAATTCGGGACGTCATAGTGACGTGACATGACGGCGTCATCATATGACGCCATCGCTTGGTGAACCGACCGCTGAGGCAGTGCGAAACCGAAGGAGGTGAAGTAAGCATGCGCAATGCCTCCGATCGCGGAGGCAATGAAAAAGCGCGTCGGGTGCAGGAAACGTCGGAAGAGGCGAGGGAGGATCCCATTTCCAGAAGGAGACGGCTTTCACCTGCGAGTTGTCTTAGACGAATGCATGAGAGACCCTGTAAGATTTTTTTTTTAATGTCGCTTTCTTCGTTGTGTTCATTGTGCCCTTCCAGGTGGCAGTTGCCAGCTTGCTCTCTCCCTCTTCTTCAGAGCCCTTGTGTATCCATGTATGCAAATCAAATAAATGAATGAATACAACTGAATGTTATCGACATAGATTGTGAGCTGATGTGGCCTGTTGTTCCTAGAAAAGGGACCCTATAATACGTAATAACAATATTCGTTGGTGCACTTTTGTCTCTTTCTCTTCTCTTTCCTCTCTGTCTTTCACCTTTATACTCCCCTTTCCCGTTCCCTCAGCGTAAGGTAGCAAACATGGCATGTGCCTGGTTAACCTCCCTGCCTTCTTTCTTGTTATTCTTCCTTTGTATGCGCATGAGTGTTAGTGAGCGTACGTTAAAGAATAACGAACAGTAAAGTCAGGTGGAGGCTTGCGTCTGTCCGTGTTTTCTATACTTTGCGCGTACCGTTTTTACCTTTCAAACGAAGGGCTGTGGACCCCCGAAAGCAAATTGCTCGCAACTCCCGTGGAAGAGCAAAAGCAGGGTTGCCGGTGGCACAGGCTTTTCCGAGAGCCGACACTCAATTCCACGGTTTCGCATGTCGTTCGATGTCGCAATGTCCCACGCGGGGCTGGCGTGATGTTCGAGAGTGTGCGTTGACCGGCCGCTCCCCAAAACGCGGCGGCAGTGGGCGTGTGAACGTCGCCAGGGGTGCGGCCGTCTATAGCACCACGCGACGGGGCGGCGGAGGTCCCATACATTAACAAAACCATGCGAGCGTCCTCGGAACTGGCCGGACAAACCCGATGCACCCGCGACGAATGGTACTTGTGAATGAGTAATGAGGGAAGCGCTGACGTGGCCCTGTTCGTGGTGCGCTTTCGTATGAATAGGCGTTGCACGCGCGTGCTGTAAGGGTCACAATGACGAGATTAAAACCCGTCCGCTTCGATCAACGACCCATACGTGGAAGCCTTCGAGGTTAAAGAACAGACGCGGAATGCTCCGCTGACGAGTGCAGCGCAACCACCCTGCGCTTCTCATAAGCGGATCGACGGTGGACATCGTTATGAAACGAGATAAAGACGAGCTGGGATGAAGGGAAAACAGGATTTGTGTTCGGCCTGCGCTGCGCTGGACGACGACGCACTGCAGTCGCCGAAAACGACAGGGCAAGCTAGCCGCCCCAATCACTACCTGGTGACCCCCCCTCCCGCTGTCTAGCACATGCAGAAGGGCACTTGTATATATATATATATATATATATATATATATATATATATATATATATATATATATATATATATATATATATATATATATATATATATATATATATCACCTTTTTCATCACCCCATTGTCGTTATTTGTAATCGATTCGGGCAAAGTGTGCTGGTCGACACTTGAGTTAAATTTTGTATAGCGCCTTCTTCATTGATTGGCGCCTTCAGTCAGTTATTTACGCGCAGATTGTTGCTGATGCCTTATTTGGGGGGAGACAAGAGCCCCCCCCACTCCCTTGTACCCCCCCCCCCCCGGCGCCCCCAGCCTCAAGGCCTCTTTTATACCTCCGGGCATGCACTTACTGTGTACGAAAGCAGCATTGTTTCTGGCGACAAAAAAGAAATAATACCTAGAGTTGTACAGCGCTAAGTCGCTACTTGTTCCCACCGCGTGTTGAGAAGACCTACCGCCGCGTATGATTAAGCCTGCTGGAGCACCACGCGCTGTACAGTAAATAGAGGGGTACATTCTCCCACATACATTGTACCTCGGTGGTGGTGCTTTCCTGATTGTACATGCACCCTTTGTAGTCGTGAAGCTCGATGTTTTTGTCATGTACTTTATCCTTGGTTTGAAGTCAATAAACTTCTCTTTGTTGCAGCCAAATTACAGATGCGGTTTCGGATCACACTGCGTATTCCATAGAAAGTTTATAATCCAGAGTATTTCCACTGCAGCACACACGTTTGGAGTAAACATGCTTAATCTGGACCGCAGTTGTTATCTGAGACAAGGGCCAGTAAAGAGGCTGATGAATGGTGACGTCATAGCAGATCTCGAGCGAACACTGGCAGCCATGATGTGATAAGAACAGGGTGGATGTTACCGTACTCAGCGGCTCCTCTATTTTATCGTTCGCTTCACGTAATCAGCTGCTTCCCAGCAAAGATGGCTGTCCTCAGCAAGCGATGAAAATTGTTGTCTATGTAGTAGAAGAAGGTGTACAGTAGATACCGTGTCAGTGAGTTGGCGCATTCACCGTCCCCAGTCGTACAAATTCCAAACAGATTTGTAGGCATGTTCTTTTATTATACAACATAGTATACAGCGCAAAGAAACAGTACACATAAGGCACACGAAGATACAGCGCCACGCAGAAATGGAGCGCTGTGTATATGCGTGTTTCTTGTATCCTATTTATTCGCGCTACCATGGTATGTATACCGTCCCTAGTTCCACTGAATATATTTGTGGAACTATAAAGAGTGGCCACTCGGCGAGAAATAAGACGCCACGCAAGCTCTAGCCTTTGTATAAGAGTGAAACAGCAAGAAAGAAAACTTACTACCGCTTGCAAGAGCACTTGAAGCACGCGTGGTGACATTCTACTATAGTTTCAGTACGGTTATTCTGCGCACCACCGATGCTCCTCAAACCTGAGTGGATAAGGCAAGCTGCAAGTCGCCTATTCTATCCCCGTTAATCTTAACGAGATGCCAACAATGGGCATTAACAACGTAAGTTCGTGAATGCACACACCGTGGCTGCAGGAGTAGTTTTGCGCCCACTTTAACTAGATGTGGCGATGCAGCCATTAAAGTACTTTCGTTGTGTTTCCCGTGTAATATATGTGACTGTATTCCTGAACAAGCAGGTATATATAGTATATATCATTTAAATAGCTTTAGTATGCGTGTGTCGTGTACGGGCGCTACACGGTTAATTTCTACTGAATTTCTAAGTGGCAGTTTTCAAAAAAGTTACTGCGGATGCCAGAGCAAGTTTATCTTCCGAAAAGCCGGGACCACAGACCAGAAGAACAATCTACTTTTTTTTGTCATTGAACACACGTCCCTGCGGCTGTCTCTTTTTCTCTCTAAAATCATTCGTGGCACTCGCACACGTTCGCTGGAATGGGGAGGTGTGTGAACACGCTTAGAAAAATATTCTGTGGACGAGTTTTTGTGCGGAAATTATTCTTGCTGGAAAGCGAAGGTTTCCTTGCATGCAAGAATTCGTTTATACCTATAGTTGTGTTAGCTTGTCCCTGCCAGTAACTTTGTGAAAGGGATACTTGAAGGAACAGATCCTGGGAAAAGTCTGATCTGAATTAGGCTTGCAAATACACTGATAGAAGGATTCATGTCACTGATGCATATATGGGTAATAGAATACCGGATTGTCATTTGCGAATGCTTCCAGAGCTTGTGTCGCATCGCGAGAATACTTTTTCCTTCAATCTTAGCTCATGGCGCACTATATACCATGCGTCGGCAAAAAAAGTCAAGAAATTTAATTTCGATTTCAACATTAACACCATAAGTTTATCTTATGAGCAGTAAGACTTTAACAAGAGTACAGTGCCACCCACAACGCGAATACCCAATGCTCGTTGCTTGCTTTGTTCTCTTCTCATCGTGTTGCGTGGTACTTGAACGATGCCGCTTCCAACACAGATTCCGTGTGGCCTGACCAGCCGCTGTTTTCGAGGAACCCCGGCTGCAGTATTCCTGACCTGTGGAGAGATCCACCTCGTCTGCGTTGCTCACCGTAGCTTTGGACAAGTGAGTAGACGTCTTGGCTACAATGCTTGTACGATTCGCCTATGTTCGCCAGTGTATGCATGCAATGCAACACAGAACACATATCTAAATGCCTTATCGGGGGTGCTATTCTGGACATTGTCGAATTCCACCATGTTGCCAGGTTCCGCCATTGATCGATGCTAATTGGCCAAATGAGCTGCTACGACCTCTCTGATTGGCTCAAAATGCCGCCATTACGAAATTTCCCAATATGGCGGAATGACCAGAACAGCACCCAAGTACGAATCGTCTTGCGGACATTGTCGAGGTGTTTTTGTGTACATGGCAAGTGGCTGGCTAATCTAATCTAAATCAATTGACATGCGCTTGCCTGTACTTGTTTTTGGTTAGTGTGACACAAAATATTAATCATTTGGACACGGGACACAAGAGAAAATTCGCTTTTAGGAAACCTTCTGCGCATGAACTCGTAAACTTCTCGGGGCTTGTCGTTCCCGAGTTTCGCTTTTTTTTTCGGCCACCTAATATACCTGCGAGGTTTTTGAGAAAAGGTTTTATCAGGCCGTGTCTAAGATGTGTTTTTATTCCCTTTCAGTCCGTCTTCGTCGCTGAGTTGATGAGAACTAAGCGTCAGATCGCAAAGAGTGTTCAGTATGAAAGAAGCCCTTTGACAAAAGCCCAAGGCCTCTCTCATTTTGCGGAGTGCCGTGACGTCATTGCCCGCTTTACACCTCATTATAATTACACGCTCGGCACGTGGTGCACGCCGGAATCTGAGGGGCTGTGCATGTTAATTCGCCTTTGGCTTAGAAGACGCACTTTCTATCCGCGCTATAGTTCCGAGCCAGCTGGTGTTCGCTGCCAGAAAACCTTCACCAAGTAGCGAATGCGTCAAAGTGCATCCCCTGTCGTAAAACAACAAAATAAACGCGTGAAAACAGCGGGGTTATTTGCGAGGGACGACCAGGGAGGAAGGTGAGCTCCTGGAGGCGCGAGCTCCCGGTGCATGCTCTATTCTGGGGCGACCACACCGCTCGAGCGGGGCTAAAAATTTCGCGCGCGGCCGCCTTTATAGCAAACTCTAGCTGGTAAGATGCAACGGTGCTGATTAGAGCCGACGCTCGTTGGCGCCCATGCGAGCTTATTCATCGCCCGCTCGCGTTAGACACTGTGGCGGCGGCCGCGGAAAACGCCCCTCCAACGCCGTTCGTCCTCCGACGAAGCGCGCGCTTTGCCCGACGCATCCGGGCTTTGCTTGTTGTCGGGACCTTGCATGCTCGGAGATTCCTCTTCCGCGAAGGTGAAGAGTGTACGTGTGTCTTCTTCGCACCTGGAGGGCTCGCAACGAGCATGAGGCGGAGCGGCGTTTGTTCTCGTATACGTTATATATATGAGGAAGATGGAGTGAATTGCGTTAACGCGAGAAGTGAAAAAAGCGCCTATGACAGGCGCGTCCTTAGTGTCGAGTGTAGCCTTCCCTAGTGACGTAGGCATGCGGGCGTCACCGGTAAGCCAGCTCTTATGCGATCTTACGGGATGGCAAGACTGCATTGAAATTGTATTCACATCTATGTCCCATCCCGCAGGGTCCGTCTTAGGAGAGGGAAAAAAGCAAAGGCTTGAACGTTAATCAGACGCGCTTCGGTTTGCTGCTCTACACTGAGGAAAAAGATAAAGAAAGATAGAGCAAGGAGCACAAGTCGCTCGCATATCTACATCAGTTACGTCGTCGACGCAGTGGCCGTGGTTCGTACCCGGGATCAAACCCACTACCTTCCAATACCGCTTTTGCGTCCATGTCGAACATAGTGTATTTAAATTGTATACCAGTATCTTATACCAGAAATCCTATATTAATAGCACATATTTTATTGGGCCTCAAAGAACAATTTGGACTAGATCGATGTTTCATCCGTCTCTGTGTACATTAAAGGGGCCCTGAAACACCTTTTCAAGTAACCATGGGATGAATTCACTGGAAGACCTTATTGCCTCACGAATTTAACACCGCAAAACTTTAAGAATCCGTCCAGTGCGAGTGGAGTTACAAAGGTTTGTCACATGCTGCAATTGCATTCTCTCTTCTTTCGTCCCGTTGAAAGCACTGGAAGCTAAGCAGGGAGTGATGGCAGGGCCACAGAAAAACGTCACACGCGCTTAGCGGCCTTGAACACTCTTTTTCTTTCTTTATTTATTTGAATGCGTGGCTTTTTCAGTGCGATTGCGCGCGCATGCGTGGACATAAAACGAGCGAGTGCGCCATGTTCAAGTCAGCCAATGGCTGATAGTTGGGTTGTTGACGTGTGATATTTTTGGGGGGCATATAACGTGATTCGTCGAGAGAAGAGAAAGCAGTTTTTAGGTGACTGATAATTTATTGTGAATTCTAAGCCGCGTGCTGTGCTATAAAATTTGGCTCGCGTGCTGTCGGGAGCCTCTTCAAAACGTTCGTCTCCGTCCACCCTTCTAATGCAACGTCTTCCTCCTCCATTTCTCGCTTATGTCTACTCCTAAAAGAGAAAAAAGTCACGCCAGAAGTGCTAGCAAGCTGCTTGAGCAATCTTTTTTTTTAATCGTGTTTTGTGAGCGAGATTGCGGCCTAGTTTCTTCGGTGCCGCCGAGAAGACAAGACAGCCTTCTACGGCATCGATGTGGTCGCTCGCCGAGGAGGCGCGCAACATTCGCCTCGAGGGCGAGGCGTGTTAGTTGCGCGCCGCACTGCAGCAGCACTGTCGACCGCCCGTCAGCAGGTATACGCGGGTGCACGTGGGAGGCTCTGCTCCCGGGGCTAACTGGGCGAAAGAGGCATGGGTGCGGCGCGAGAGCACACACGCGTATTTGCCGGCCTCTGCTTCGCGGGTGATTTCTCTCGATGGCGACCTCCGATGAAGCGTAGCTCGGCGGCGAGGCTAGCGCGGTGAGACCAAAGCGGAGCCCGCCGGGCCCACCCGGAGACAGCCCGGGGTCCTAAATGAGGAAGGCGACACCCCTTGGCCCCGTAATTCGAGAATGGGTGCGTCCGCGTGGTGTGCCAGAGTTTCTATTAAAGACGTGCCCTCGCCCAGACCCTCTGTGATGGTATAGGTGATTAGTGTGACTGCTAAGCCGAAGGTAGTGGGATCTAATCCCGACCATGGCGATCACTTTTTGATAAAGGCCCGTGTGCTTACATATATGTGCAGGCTAAAAAGCCCCACATGGTCGAAATTTACGGTGCCTTCCTCTACCGTCTCCCCCATAATCATATCGTAATTTGGAGACGTGAAACTTCCACAATTATTACTATACTTTCCCGGCTTTCTGGTACAGTTATTGAACTTCAACCCTATTACGTGAAAGTGGAGAGAAAGAGACCGTAATGAAGGCTACATGCAAACGGTGGAATGTGTCTTGTGTTCCGTCAGTTCTGCTAGAACTGAAACACGGTTTCCACGTTTGTATAAACCTCATTCACTGACTTCATTGTGGACAGCTTACCGCTCGCCCGTATAGCAGAGAACACAGTGCCTTGAATCATTACAACAGTTTACTGATGGGTGTCGTTACAACATTTATGAATGGAATCGTTACGTGGCTGATTGGTGTAATTAGTATCTCATATACTACCTGTTTATCGTGTATACTTATTATAATGTTGTGCTACTGTTTATCATCATCATCATCATCGTCAGCCTGACTACGCCCACTGCAGGACAAAGGCCTCTCCCATGATCCGCCAATCCGCCTGGTCTTATCTATCTATCTATCTATCTATCTATCTATCTATCTATCTATCTATCTATCTATCTATCTATCTATCTATCTATCTATCTATCTATCTATCTATCTATCTATCTATCTATCTATCTATCTATATATCTATCTGTCTGTCTGTCTGTCTGTCTGTCTGTCTGTCTGTCTGTCTGTCTGTCTGTCTGTCTGTCTAGTCTATCTATCTATCTATCTATCTATCTATCTATCTATCTATCTATCTATCTATCTATCTATCTATCTATCTATCTATCTATCTATCTATCTCTTTAGCCACCTACGTCGAAGTGCTCTTGTGATCACCCCCTTAACTCGGGGTAAAATAAATTTAATATGGGAGGGTAATATTGTTTGACGAATATGACTGACAGGTCATGACATATGTGCCAGACAGTGGCACATATCCGCGGGCGAAATGTGCCACAGTTTATTGATGCTTCATATCTACCCAGGAACAGCGAGAACAGACATGGATAATTTTAAAGCATGAGATTTAAGAAAAAAGCTGGCATCGACGGCTTTGGCCCAACGAACGCATAGAAGAAATTGGGGGACCCTTAAGCTTCGCCTTTAAGAGTTGAACGCGATAGCAAAATCCGGCCCCTAGTGCGCCTTTTGACCGCTAAGTGCATACTTATTAATATGTTTTGTTACACACACACACACACGCACACAGTAGATTGTACCAGCGTGCGCTATTATCGCCGAATGGGCTCGTTTTCTTCGTGACACTTGTCGAACAAAATGTATTAAAGGGACCTGAAACACTTTTTCAAGTAACCATGGAATGAATGAATTCACTATAGAGGAGCTTATCGCCTCACGAATTCAACGCCGCGAAAATTTTAAGAATCCGTCGAGTGCGAGTGGAGTTACAAAGGTTTGTCGCGTGCTATAATTGCATTATCTCTTCTCTCGTCCCGACGAAAGCGCTGGAAGCTAAGCAGAGAGCGGTGGCAGGGGCGAAGAAACTACCGCGCCTCGTGACCTTGAGCACTCTTTTTTTCTTCGAATGCGCGGCTTTCTCGGTGTGATCGGGCGCGCACGCGTGGACAAATAGCGGTCTCCCGCGGCGATCTCCGTAATTTGCTTTTTTGGTCACAGATGCACAGACGATTGTTTGCTCACAACCAACGGGGCCGACGCCAGTGGTGAGATTTCTGCGACATGAACTTTCTAACGCTATCGCGTTAGTAAATACCACGGTGTCATCAGGAATCGAACCCCAGCATTCTGCGTGGCAATCAGGTATTCTATACCAAAGAACCACGCCAGGTCTCGGAACTGCTTTTCAAGTAGACCGTAGTGACCATGAAAGGTCAATTGTGGTTGCAGTGCTGGCTATCCAATCTTATAAACAGTACATACGTACTTATATCATACAGCTGTGACGTCGGGTTAACTACCATTGGAAGCGCCATCCACTGAAGCGCATTTATCTAGCAGTGTTTAAGGCCGCCATCTTCGGTGGTACAAGCGCTACATATCAGCCTACCGCTTCAGGTGTTGCTAAAACCCATGTTCATCGTTACGCAATAGTAAACATGCGCCTGTTTAACATATGTCTGTGCGCATAGCATTTGTACATATGTTTAGCGTCATTTCGTGACGTTTCGGCCAATAAAAATATTACAACACAGTCACCTTTCCCTCCGCATGCTTTGTATAACATCGTTTCCCAAAATACGTGGGATCTGCCGATGTTTTCACTTTCCGAAACTATCGTGTTTTCATTACCAGTGAGATGGCGCAATGAGCGCGCGGTGGCTCTCATCTCTCATGCGTACTTTGGCCCGTGGGGAGGAGGGAAGTGGACGATCTTTCGCGCGCCCTTATCTCCAGGTTGGGAGGATAATACGTTTTGGCTGGCGTTGGACTTGCACTGGAACGATTCTGTTGTAATTACGGGGTGCGCAAAGCTCACTGCAATCGTTGCACAGCCTCCGTTTGAGAAAAGGTCGCGCTGTTCAGACACAGGTAAGTAACAACTGAGACGCTTATTCGCGTTTATCTGTACCTGTGAGTACGTTTCGTGAGTCATTTGTGCGTGAGAAACGCGGGGCATGTTTCGATCTGCTTGTCATCCTGCGCGTGACTTTGCAATTTGTTGCTATCGCGGTCATTGCTTCGCCTTTGCGGCAAAGTTGTGACTTTTTTTATATATATACGCCCACACACACGATTGCTTGCATGCACGGTTACACATAAAGTACAAAAACAGAAAGTAAACATAACGTGAAAACATAAAGCCTGCATAAAGTATGCATGTCTTTCGCTTCAAGCTATACAGAAAGCATGGTTGAAGCCCCCCTCCTTCGCCAAAAAAATTTCTGGCAACACCTCTGCTTGCGACCACTGGTCATTCACTGAATTAGAAGCACCATGCCTTAACGGACAGAAAGATTGCCGTGGAACCCGTGTCCCGCAGTCTTTTGTTGCCCGCTGGACAGCGTACACATCCGGCGAAATGTTTCATTGTCCGCACAATCTAGGTCGATCTGACGGTCGCGTAATTCCAGCGTCGTTTCCTGAAGGTTTCGTCTCACGCTCGATGACGCGGTTTCGGCCGAAATGGTCCGTATACGAGCGGATATTTCAGGAGCACCGGCAGGACAGGTCCGGCGGCCAGAAGAACCGCGCGTCTTCGAGCACGGCGCGACCGTGACGGACGCACGTCGCGCGATTGGCCCGGATTGGCGCTGTCTCGCCGCGGACGCCGTTTCCTCCCGCGTTCCGCACCAGCTGCCGGGACGCCTTCGCTCGTAACGGTGCGCGTACGCCTTTCGTCTCCTCGGCATCGCGCGCATTCTAGTTCGCTGTCTTTAATGACGCATCGTGCAATCGCGGAAACTGCATGCGACCTGCTCATCCGAGAAAAGCCGTCGGCGAGTATATTCGGACTGCGAGGTGATTGCACGCCGACCCGCTTTTAAATCGACGAGTCCGTGTGCCGACCTCGTTTCGTTTGAGAACATTGCTCTGCACACGAGCTGGGCAAAATAAGTGCTGTCTGGTATGTTGCGGTCACTCTCTCTCTCGCTCGCTAGCTGTATACCAGCGGCGCGCATTGAAATGCCATCGGACATGTGCATTCCGTTTTGGAGATTCGCGGAGCTCGAACCAGTGAGCCATTTCGAAGCAGCGTGAAATCGGGGTGGACGGAGCTTGGCCGCCGACTATGTGTCCCTGAATGCATCGGACCGAACGAAAGGAGAGCTTGTGGATCGATGATGCCTTATCGCTATAGCAGTGGTCAATCAGAAATGAGGTGTGGAGGGCTACAGTCGTGTACTGCATGCGACGTCTGACACGCGTTCACAGCAAGTGATGTGCGATGCAGCTTCAGCTGCATCGTACAAGCAACAATTGATGTAATCGCAGCATGGTTGTGTGTGTAGAAGATGCGATATGCCTATGAGGCACGCTCTCCCTCCTCCAGCATTTTAGCCTCCATCACAATTGCGACCGCTGCGACCTGAATGGAACCCGCGGATATAAATACACTTAATTTTCGTATACACTAGGTGCTTTCTCTCGCTTTTACAACTACAGCTGTATACGGGAAGCGAAAAACTGCCCGGCAGCGGTGTCACGAGTGGCTCCGTTGGCTGTCGTATAAGTATACGTCATTCTCAGCGTCGTACCCAAACACGCGCGCCATTGGCTGCGTTGCGAGTGACGTCGTCCATCTCGTCGCAAAGCGCGCATCAGTTTCTCCTGAAACCTTATACATGGGTATACCACGGACAACCCTACAGAAGGGTGCCGACAGTGGAAACGTGAGAGAGCTCGCATTCGCCGGGCCGATGGTGCAGTCCCGGGAGGCCGAGGGCCGGAAGCAGCTGCGTACAGATAATCGGCAGCCTTTCAAGCCGCGCTGAATCGCGAACGGGAATGCGAACGCCCGCGGTGCAGATCTTGCAAACCACGCCGCCGAGTTAGCTCGCGATGTCAAACGGTTGCAACAACACCGCGCCCAACAATGCGTGGTTCTTGAAGAAGGAAAAGAGGCACTTAATACTTTTTTGCATGAAGGATATTCATGTATAGTATATTATATTTGCATTTCATTTTTGTGTATTTTTTTGTTCGTTAGCACCTTTTACGCTGTAACACGTGAAGGGTGGCCAGGACACCCTCAAGCTGATTGCATCAGCTTTTCCCCCTGGTTTGCCGACTCGCTTGCTGGATTCCGTGCCGACCGGTTGTGCGCGCGCGCACTTGCGATCTCCGGCGTCAGCGTAGCTCTGGCCGACTGGGCTCGCCCTACGTCACCTCCTGACGCCGACGACCTTCGACGACAGTGTAGCTCTGACCGACTGGACTTGCTCTACGCCATCTACCGACGCCGACAGGAGCTCTCGCAGGTGTGCCCCGTCCTCGAACTCCAGTGACCGTGCTCCCATCTTTCCTATCTCTTCTATCCCCTCAGTTTGTTGTCGCTCGCTCTGGCTTACCACCTCACGTCTCTTCCTCTTCTTCTTCTTCTTCCTCTTTTCTACACCTTTACTCCTACCCTTTTATCCCTCCTCACCCCCATCCCTTGTGAGCTACTGTTGAGGTGTCGCTCGCTGAAGCAGAAAGTTACGGGGCTCACTTTTCTCTTCCTTTCGCTCTTAAGAATCACTTCTCTCCCCTGGTTTGCCACAACATTTTGTTGTATATAAACAAATAAATAAAAAAAAATTGCACAGTGTATATACTCAGAACAAGTGGCGTTGCGGTGTCAACGTGATGATTTCGGGAGCGCGTTCACCTGGGCGAACGCCCGCTTTCTGCGGGAGTTACTCCAGCGTCACTTTGGCTTCGGCTGCGGCGTCTGTGACCACCTGTAATTCGAGGACAACCACTGTGATTAACGCATGGCGAAGCGCATTCAAGCGCTCATTTCGCTCCTCCATGGCTGTGATCATGAGGGTCACGATGTGCGGCTTGTAAAATGAACACTGTCGTAAACCCGAACGTTTGTCTAACCTCACTTAGAATCACCAACATGCAACCCATAGGTGTGAAAGGCTTCAGTGCCACGTCGGGTTGAACCCAATGCTGGACACCGCGGCCGCACGTTTCAGCTTTCACTGGTTGACGAAGTATTTGGGTGGTGTTTTTCTTTTTTAATGATTTGCAAAGCGTTGCGCGTGTTTGTATGATTTTAGGGAGGACCTTTCCTGTCCACAGCGCCCGAAAGATTCCAATGATTGTGTGAAATAGACAGCCGGGTGACGGTAAAGCGAAGCGAGCGCGAACACCAGGCTAAAGCGACAGGCCGGTGTATACATGCAGCAAAGAACGCTGACCTGTTCTGGTACCTTATTAAAAAAAAACACAAAAGGCCACCAGAATACGTCCGACGTATACACTTGGCTACAATGTTCTGCTTTTGCATCTAATATGCGGTAAACTATATAGCACATCGTTCGCATCAAGGGCTTGAAATATCGTGTAAATTCTCACGTAATTGTTTCTTAAGCATTAACGTACGCGCTGTGTCTGCTGTGCGTTTTCACTTTAGCCTCATTGTCAATGACACGCCTAATTAAGCACCTTCTCTCTTGGTGGCAATGTAATTATTTTCACCGTATGTAGCAGCTGCCTGTGTATTTGCACATTTCGGAGCATCGCAGCTGCACCCATGTTTTGCTAGCTCTGAAGTATACCCTCCACAACAACTATAGTCTTTAGCCGAGACTTTGTCTACGGGATACCAAACACAGCACCGTCAGGACAGCTGCTCCGTAATAACCCTTGTATCGGGACGCGCGCTGTGCCTACGTCAAAATACCTGACGATATTTGTGACCACTCTGATTTGAACGAATGCGCAGACAATTTCTCAAGCAAGCATTTGCAGCCGACTGCGCACCGTGTGACAGCGACGTCACTCCATGGGGCGACGTGGCGGGAAGACATCTTTTAATTTCCTCTCTCTCTCTGGAAGGCCAATTCCTGTGTATGCGCTACATACCGATAAGTATAGCGAGGGGAGCAAGTGATGGATCAGCTGTCTTGGCACGCGCCTTGGGTGCAGCCATCCTTCTTTTTTATCCACGCCATCGGCCTCTGAACTGTTTTCCCGCCGGCATGGGCGGTGCCAGAAAATTATAGCCTAAAGCAGCGTACTTCATTCGTAAGGGCTTTCCTCTGTCGCTTCTACCCAACTTCTTTTTTTTCTTTTTATTTCATCGTCGTATTGTCGATATGATAGTCACGCTTGTTGCATGTTGCGCTGAAAAATTCTACTGATAATAATATCTGGGGCTGTACGTCACAAAACCGCGATACGATGCTGAGAAACGCCGTAGAGTGGAAGGCTGCGGAAGTTTTGACCACCTGGTGTTATTCAACCTGCACTGACATTGCACACTACACGAGCCTCTACTGTTCGAGGTGAAGTTCCGTGAGCGGCATGTGTGTAAAGCTCGCTCACGCGGCTCAAGTTATTCGCATACGGTCGCAAGTGGCCGCTTTGTCTCAGTCACTCGCTGTTGGGTATTTTTACCCGTCACGGTGGTCTAATGTTTATGGTACTTGACTGCTGACCAGCAAGTTGTGGTATCGAATCCCGGCCATGGCAGCCAAATTTTCGATGGAGTCGAAAATGCTTGAGGTCTGTGTATACTTAGGTCAGGCCCGTAAGCCAGGATTTTTTTCGGAAGAAGGGGAGGTGCGGGGGGGGGGGGTTGTCGAAGGCCTTGAAAAAGAGCTATTCTTTGTTAATGTCACCGATAAAACGCGCACCTCTATCCAAACTTCGGACAAGAAAAGAGGCACATAGCCGCCCCCCCCCCCCCCATCCTCCGGCAACGGCGGGCCTGACTTAGAATCACGTGCATGTTAAGAACCCCAGGTGGTCGAAATTTTTGGAGCCCTCCACAACTCCCAGTGATTTTCTTGATAAATGTTTTTCCATCACCAGCACTACAACTTCGGCGTCTCTCATAATCATACCTCATAATCATATAATTTTGGGGACGTTAAACTCCTACAAATATTATGTTCAATATTTCAGTCACAGCTAGCACTGCTGTCGCAAAGCTCTGAACCAATAAAATGTTCAGGAACAGCGTTGACTTACTTACTGTAAGGGGCAACGGCAACGCGAGCAGCTAGACGTAAACTCTCTGTAACGACGGGTATATTCTCGCGCAAATGTGAACGGCAGTCGCTTTGAGTCGCTTTTCAGTCGCCAGTTGCTAACGTGTGAATTAGCTACACGCCTCTTGTCGAACTTCTTTGATTAAAGCATGTGACGCGCCATGCCGGCATCGGTTAATCGAAAAGAACACGCGCATTCCCAAACTCTCTCCGTTGGAACCTTTTGTGCGACGCATTTGACATAGACCGCACTAAGGGATGCGCCCAGCTTTTTGCAGTGTTCTCTATCGACGTTCTCTTCGTAATCCTTGGCGACTTTGAATAGCTATCTCGCCTTCTCGCTCCGTAAGAGTAGGAACGTATTGATCGATATCACAGTCCCATGTTGGTGCTGTTGTACGCCGTCTCACGGCTCCTTTCCCATTCGCACTGTTTAAATGAGGACGCCATATTATATGCCCAACTTGTCATATCCACGATCGCTTCGCATCACCGAAGCCACGATAAGATGTGCGTGTACACGGAACGGACCTGTGCCAACTCGAAGATGCCGAATGCGCCTGGTTAGAATCGCTGTTTAGTTCGTTTCGAGCTGAAGCGAGCTAATAGGATACAATTCATCGAGGTGAACAGCTTCGATATCTGTATAGTCGCTCGTCGTATTTAGAATGCTTCGTTTTGTAGTAATAATATCTGAGATTTTACGTTTCGAATTTATGATATGATAATGAGAGACCCCGTATTATATATATATATATATATATATATATATATATATATATATATATATATATATATATATATATATATATATATATATATATATATATATATATAGTGGAGGGTTTCGGAAATTTCGACCTTCTGTTCTTTAGCGTTCGCTGACATCGCACAACACAGCGAGCTTCTAGCCACATCGCCTTCATCGAGATACGACTGCCGCTGCACCGTGCTCGAACCCGCGACCTTGGTTCAGCGGCCTGAGCATCACGAGCGCTGCGCCACCGCAGGAGCACATGCAGTTTTGTTTTGTAACGATGCGCGAAGAGGTTTGTGCGTATAGCTTCGTTACTTTCGTTTTCTTCGCCTATTTCAACATCATGAGTTGCGAAATGAATCTGTGCGTCTTCTTGCTGTTTATAATACGCTTTGCTTCTATAGGGAAAGCGTGCTTTGGAGCTAGAAAGGTGTCGTTGAAGGCGCTGCTTGCAAAATGCCTGCAGGGGCCGCGAAAAACGCGAATGTCTTCGGTAATATTGCCTCGCGAACGATTGTATGTGTAGGAAAAGTACCGTTAGGGTGAACGGCGAAAAATCGTTGTGTTGAGAGCTTAAGACCGATCCGATTCGGTGTTCTCATTTTCTTTCCACTTGCGTGAATTTTCTCTAGTTGACGTCACGCAGAGACACGAAACCGAGCGAGCAAATTAAGCGAGGCTCAGGGTCGAATGGTAACGTGCGCGTTGCCGGCAACGCGAATTCATCGCAACAGCACCGTGCATGCATCGCAACATGTCGGCGACGGGGAAAACAGTGCGGCACGTTTCCCGCCGCCCTTGGCCCTTTCGCCGTTTCATCGAGTCGTTGTAAGAAGCCGGCGAAAGACGAGTGCCTCGCGCTGCGCAAAAAAAAAAAAAAAAAACATTTCCGCGCACAGGTGCGAAGGCTGTGTGACCCACGGCAGCCAACTTCAAACAGGGCAAAAAGAAGAGATGAAGAAAGCGGCTAGGGCTTTCTTTATTTCCTTTTTAATGCATGCGCGAACGCGTGGAAGGCAGACAAACACGCCGAAGACACCACGCTGGCACTCGACGACGACGTGAGAACGACGCACAAAAGATGTCAGAACGGCGCGCTTCGTCGTAAGAAGCGAGCGCGCTCGGTTCTTTTCCTCTGCTCGACGCACCCGTGAGCCCAGAACAACGGCAGCGACTCGCCCTTCTCCATGCGTCACCCCCGCCTTCGTCTATGCCCGAAATGAGATCCCTTTCTGCGCTTTTGTTCGCCCAACCGTCGATGACGACCTATACAGCGCGCACATAAACGCATTCGTGTTTCCCTCTTGTCGTCGCCGCCGCCGGAGATTTGTGCCCGCATAGCGCGCTGCGCGCTCTTGCGGTTGCAGTTGTCTCTTCGCGCAAAGCGCACGGCTGCATATGGAGAGCCGTGTTCCCGTATGAGGTTATACCATTGTGCGCCGAATGCGCGGCCGCGTAGCAGCTACAGTTTACGCGTGCCGGCGCTGATCATTGACCTTGTTCCGGGACTGCATTCTGGGGCCCCAAAGAAAGACTTCGTGTTTTGTCCGCTCTTTCTTATCTAAATCGTGCTTTTATTGTGCACGCCTCCTGTTGCGGGTCGGGAAAAAGTAATTCGCAGAAACCACCACGCGGGGTCACGCTATAGCATCGTGCTGGTTTCGTCTTTTCCATAGAGAAGTGCAATACGAATCGAATCTCTCCATATCTCTCTTTCTGCTCATCTCGGCGCTCAGCGTCAACCGCTGTCCGTCGGAAACTGCGCATGAGGACGGTAGAGCCAGAGTCCTTCAAAGCACTCTGGTAAAGCCTCGTTCTATAGCGCACTCTTGTAGAACTGTCTCGACGTATAGCGTTGTGTGCAGTGCGCGCTCGTCCGTACAAATAAACCTCTCCTGAAAGTACATTGCGCCGAAAAACCCAACGAGATTTAAAAATTTCGAACAGTCGGCGTTCCTCGATTTCAACTTCAATTGCAGTCCAACTGATCAGTTTGCGCTTTTGAAAAGTCGAAGTGCTTCGTTAAAACGTCCCTTGTCTTAGCTTCTTTTTGTGTATGAAATAAGTGGCATTGCGAAATTAAGAGATGGTGGGTGGAAGAAGCTTTTGGAGTCATCTCTGCTTCATGTTACGGGGACTGTGAAGGGGGCCAATATAGCAGTTTCCATAAAGATGCTCGATTAAATGTCATTTATTGAACACACGCTATCAGACTCTCCCAAGTGACGATCGACCTACCTAAGCTGGTAATACACGGAGTGTCCGTAATTCTATAAGAAGGCTGCAAAAAATAAAAAGAGAGAGAGAGACATCATAAATTTAGAAACACTCGCGGAGTCAAAATTACATATGTAGCTTTAAGAATGCGGACACTGCGTGGCCGACTTTTTTTTTTTTGTATGTGCAAGGCCCGATTTGTGTTGTGTAAATACGATCTTCGCTCAGGAAACACGTAAACACGGGTTGTACAGGTTTTATGTGTACAGCTGCCTTCTCTTTGTCAAGCACCCCTCGTTACGGGTGTAATAAAATATTAGCCGAGTGATCCATGATTTATCTGCCTTTTGCCCCGGTGATAAAGCGCTCGCGTAGATGTGACGAAAGTTGCGCGCGTTTATATGCGCTTACTGTGCGTATTATGCATAAATAGTCCACCCTTAGGTAAAGCTTGTGGTACGCCATGGCAGGACCGTCATATTGTCACTTGCTTGCTCAAGAAAGACGATGACAGTTGTGCATGTTCCACGAAGGTTTACGAAATGGACGAAAAAGAAGAACTCACTTGCGCGTTCTAATTAAAAGATCGACCTACTTCTGGATTTTCAATCTCTGCGGCAAGACCTCTGTTTTGACGTCGTGACAATATGAAGTTGGTTTGTTTAGATTGTTTTCTTATTTGTTTGTTTTTCAACCAGCATGTTGCGCCTAACAATAGCGTGACCTTATAAACCCATATTGAAATGGCTGCTGAATTCATTTGTGTATATGATGGAGCGATTCCTAAAGTGTTATGATCAACACGGTGGTGAAATGCAGGATCATGGAAGAAAAAATAGGGAGTTTTAGAATAGCGCACCGCGAGCCCTTGCGGTGCGGACGCTGCCACTGCGCATGCGTCGTACGCAAGTCGGCGTTCGCGGACCGCACGCAAAAAATCCGAAATTGCATGCGGTGATGGCGGCCCGCATGTGGCACGCAAGCGCTGGTTTCAAAGCTACGTTGTCACTGCGACGTGCGTTGCGGTTCGCAGCAGGGCAAACGCTATTCTAAAGCTCATACGGCGCCCGCTACGCCCGCAGCGCTTGCAAACAGTATTCTAAATCTCCCTACTGTGGAAATGCACGCGCCCGTTATTCAGTGTCGCGTCCGCGAGCCGCGAATCCAAAACGTTACTGTGGCGCCATGTGCTTCAAGATACTGTTATACGTATGCGTCTCTGGGTCAGTTTCGTACCCGACCTTCTTGCATGATGATTCACTTGCGATCCTGCTTTGTTCGCTCGGAGTACAACGTAATTGTTGTCCATCGACAAACTTCCATATAGTGCCAAACGGACGCTGAAAATTTTATGACGTCATAACAGAGTAGCGGATGGCCTTCAAGACGCAATCGGTAATTCCATATCCTTCTTTGAAAGGATATGGGAATGTGGGAGGGGGCCCTTCCTCTTGTTGTTCAACACTCCGTTTACAGGAATGTCGTTACTAATTTATGATACAAGGCATGCAGGCAGGCTTGCAGAAACGGATGCACGAGAGATATTGACACCGCGATATAGAGCTTCAGTGTCCGGGTGCACCAACGCGGCAGACGTAAGCAAGCCCTTTCTTCTTTCTTATGTGGTTCTTAAAGGGAAAAGAAGAGAAAAGTAAGCCCCGTAACTGTCTGCATGAAGGTGTGACACCTAAACAGTAGCCCACAAGGGATGGGGGTAAGGTGGGGTTAAAAGAATAAGATTAAAAGGTTTATACAGCGAGAGGAAGGAGAGAGTGAGGCGCAGGTACAGTGAGCGACGGAAGTAAATAGGAGATAGGAAAGATGGACATGGTCGCAAGAGTCCGAGGACGGGGCACCACTCGACGAGAGCTCTTGTCGGCGTCAGAAGGTGGTGTAGGGCGAGTGCAGTCGGCCACAGCTGCGCTGACGTCGGAGATCGTGAGGGCACAACCGGTCGGCATTAAATCCAGCGAGCGAATGCAAGCCCTTGTGTTTCTTTGTATTCGATAGGGTGCAACTGGTATTACAAGTGAACGCAAGAGCGTGTACGCGTGCACAAGAGGCTTCAGATCTCGATAACTAAGCCCTCTGTTGCTTTAATTTTTTTCTCTTGGGTCCCTATCCTCGTGCCTCACAATACTTTATCATGCATCCATATCTACTAGCTCAATTTTATGCTGTTATATAAGCGTCGTTACTGACGTAGGAGAGGTATCTAATTTGCGAGTCCCGTTTAACGGGACACTTCTCTCTGTAAATGAAGGAAAGGGTAAAGTTAAGGGCTCGTTTCCTTTGTTAGGTACAATTTTAATGAGAACTAACAGACTGTATAGTGTCTCTTTAACATAGTATTCACGCAGTCCATTTCACCGTCTTGCAAACTTGAGTGTAGGTGAAATTTCGCTTCGCTTCGTCTGTCGTGAGCATTGTGCGTAACGGAAAAGGAGATATACGCTCTGCGTACAGCGGTTGCTATGCGGCGGAGCCTGTCGCGGCAGAACAAAAAGAGCGGACAGAAACTGAAGCCCGAACAACAACGAGTCTCGAGCGAGCTAACTCCCGAGCCTCCTCCGACGCGGGCACGTTTTGTTTTGCGTGTCTCTCGTGGCCACCGTCGTATGCTCTCTTCGGTTACGGTCACCTTGTCTGGCCTCCGCGAATGCCCAACCACCGAGCGAGGACGGCTCGGCTTGCGTAGCCCGGCAGGTAGCGCTGCCGAGCGCGACGAATCAGCGAAAACAAACAGCGACTACTCTATAGCTTCCTGGAGAATGAATAGCTACGCTGCAGCCGAGTCGTTGGGCCGGCTTCTCCGCTGACATCTCTGTCACTTGTACACCTCGCTTCAAAGGTGAGAGCCGTCTTGCGTTGATGCTGTTTCAAAACATTGGAAAACACATTGCATGCGCACGTCTAATATACGATGGCAAGTTCAGCCTTCTATTGCACAGGATGTCGCTGACGTAGGAGGTGGAGGGAATGTAGAACTGCTAACTTTGGTAAATGGTGGTCGCTGGGAAAACTGGTCAATATTTTTGTATCACCCGGAAAACTAAAGCATTAGCGAATTTCTGGAGGGCGGGGCAGGCTGGGGGAGGTAAATTTTATTGAAATGTTTCACTTTTGCAGCTATATATATGTATATATAGTGAGAAATAGACTCTTTATTAGAAAAAACAGAGATTTTTGCCGGCGTCTATATATTTCTGGCGTGCTACTCTGTATAGGGATGGGGAATGGGACAGAAAGATTTCATCAGGGAGAGAAAAAAGATATAAAAAACGTTTGTGGTCTACTGAACCTGACCAAACTATTTACATTAAGGTATCAGGTAAATCAAGGCTTGGCTGTGTGAGATGTCCGATAATTAGAGCCTTCCGGCAAGGCCTATGTTGTATAGGTATATGTACGTATATATGCATACGCATGCCCGACAGACTGCAGGGTTGAACCACCCTCCCCCGAAATTGTCAACATATCCACGGAGTAAATGATGGAGAGTGGGGCGAAGCATTCGTCCGTCAATTCGTTCTTGCTTCCGTCCGTCTATGTGTCCGTCTGTGTGACCGTCCATGCGTTCATCCGCCCGTCCGTGCGCGCGTCTGTTCGTGCGTCCGTTCATGCGTCCGCTCATGCGTCTATCCATGCATCTGTCCGTGTGTCCGTTCGTCCATCTATTCAACACTCCAAGTACCACCGTCTCGCATCTTTTCATCATATATTCCCCATATAGAAGCACCGCCATCCAGCGGACATTCCAAGGACTAAACGAGATGTTGCACACGCACAATTTCTTACGGCTTGCGCTTCGGGTCTACTTCCCACCTTTAACCACCTCGAGTTCATGGTATATACTAGTTCACTGATTTCATGGCACTGCGGCCCAACGCTCGCTAAACCTTTCTAAAACCAAGGAAGTTACGCCCAGCGAGTATAACGTAGCAACCTTTTCCTGTCAGATAGTGCTCAATGTACATGCGATTGGCTGCTAATGGGGATCGCAGCGTGCGCGTTAACTAAAAGCCGAATGCTCCTGTCTCCCATTCGCCATTAGTAGCCATTGGCATGCACATTGAGCACTATTTTTTATTGTTCAACAACGCACAGAATAAATCTCTCACCGGCACTACGGAGGTCAAAATGTTATACTTGTTACACACTACAACGGCTACGAGGGACTAACGAGTGCCGCTATAAGGAGCTTCGCCCCTAAAAAAGAAAAAAAAAAAGTGGAAACTTCTGACAATACGTCACCTGTGCCAACACACACAAATGCATACCACATCGCAACCCAGTCTTCGATCTGCTCCTGTATACACTGCAGCTGTGATATCAAGGGTGACGTCTTTCCGCTATTGCGGAGTATAAGAAAATTGATGCATCGCTCGTACTGCACATTTCCGGGGCGTAGCCATACTGTCCACCAGGGCAGGTCACTGGAGTACGTCATGAAGAACTCGGCTGCGGACTTCCGAACGTCATATTCACTGCAGCCAACACTTCGGTGCGCTCTGTATTGACGATCACTCTGTCTTCTTGTAATCTTTTTTTTTTCACTTCTTTCTCCATGGCTTCGATGGCGGAGCAGGACAGCATACGCGACGTCACATCGAGGACGTGGTTGATGCTGATCTCGAGGTCGGGAGTTCACCGTATACGGAACCGCGCTGGATGCCGTCACTGGTCTCGCATGCCGGCTCCGTTTGACGCCGCGTGTATCGATAAAATGCGATGCATTACGCGCACGCAACGTGTGTCGCATCTTCCGAGCAGGTCTAGACAGATGTCGCACGAGTTCCGGTACAATGGAAATCTCGTTCATGTGGTCGCGCATAATCCGCTTTTCGGCCTAATTCGTTTTCTTTTTATTCTCGTTCAACGTCTCTTGAAGTTAATGCATTTTCACGGGCTTGATACGATCACGTTTTTGTTTTAAATTCGATGATACGACCACGAAAGCTGAATTCGACCAATATATCTACACATCCTACGTACGTTTATTCTTTGGTGTACTAGCTCAAACTGCGTTCCAGCTAGCCCCGATCTCCACGTTTCAGAGCCAGGCCGCGGCAGCGTTGAATCTGCGAGGTACAGATTCCTTGCGAAAGGAAGAAAGTGCTGCACAAATTTTGCTCAATGAAAGGGAGCTGCTGGCGGAGAATCCATGTCTTCCTCCTTTTCTAAGCTCTTGGGTTAGTTCAATTTTTGCGTATTGGGTTTTATTTTCCGGTTCCCGCAAAATATCTATCAATCAGATTTTACTGTATGTACATTGGCTCGGTTTTGTGGCACTCGCTCGCTGGATTTCGTGCCGACCGGTTGTGCCCTCGCGATCTCCGACGTCAGCGTAGCTCTGGCCGACTGGGCTGGCCCTATGCCATCTCCTGACGCCGATCTTCGACGACAGCGTAGCTCTGGCCTACTGGACTTGCCCTACGCCATCTCCTGACGCCGACAAGAGCTCTCGCCAGTGGTGCCCCGTCCTCGGACTCCTGCCATTGTCTCCATATTTCCTATCTCCTCCTCACTTCCGTCGTTTGCTGTCCCTGCGCATCGCTCTCTCCTTCCTCTCTCTCTATCTTTTAACCTTTATTCCTTTCCTTTTAATCCCTTCTCTACCCCCAGCCCTCGTGAGCTACTGTTGAAGTGTCCTCCCCGTGAGAGACAGTTACGGGGCTCACTCTTCTCTTCTTTTCATTTAAAATCACTCCCCCTTCCTCCCGGCTCGGTTTTGTGTTATAGCATGAGACACAATTCATGAAACTGACTTACGTATAGGTGCTCCTCGTCATCGGCCAGCCGACTTCTCCAGTGATATGTCTAGTATCAAACTCACTCACTCACTCGCCACCCTCAACATTTCCCTTTCCCAAGCACAGTGTAGCCAAACAGATCCTCTCTGTAATGAATAAAGACTGCGCTTTCTATTTATTTCTTCTGCAGCTTAGAATATTTCGGACAAGGTCCGATGAACAATTTAAGATGAAGGGTTCTTCTAGGGAAATATACATCGTGGAATGCTCACATTCCATAATAGTGTTTGTCTCTGGAGCCTTTGTGCGTACCATCGTGAGCAATGTGAGCTCAAACACACGGGCGCGCGTTGAACAGCCTGAAACCCTTCATCCGCAGCGCCCCCTGTCGGAAAAGAAAGTGGAAAGGGTGCCACGCTTCCGCTAGCTGTTGACACTCCCGCCTCTATATCATTGCTGCAAAATTTAGCTTATAGCGTGACAGTGGCTGCTAGTGGTTATACGAGCTCACATCAATGCGTACAGCCACAATAAATGGCCCATCAGTCTCTGCTAAAGATATCAGCCGTGCACGTATAGTGTGTCGGGATGCACAGGCCATGCATATAACATCTAGATGGTATTCGCCGAGCATTTCGGTGCGCATCTTTCACTTATTTTGTTTCTGGTGCATTTTCTTTTCGTTTTATCATTGCTGGCGGCTGATGGCACGCTATCAGTTGCCGTTTCACAGCAAACATAATGCGGGACTGCCAACAGTCAGCGGAAGAGCGCATTCCTTTCCCCTCCGGTTTCGGCAGCGCCATCTACGTATCAGGTTATCTCGGTTTTGGGGCTATTCGCCGCACGCTCGCATGTCCGATCTCACTTTGCTCACGATAGTACATGGTCGAAGTTACATCGCTTGGCCTGAAGACTGGGAACGCTGGCGCAGCGCTGAATGCGCAGACATGACACAGCGAAGATGCACACGCGCAGGTTTCCCATATGCCCCGTCAATGTTACGCAAAACACCACACATTATAGAAGCAAGGCGAATAGATAGCATACAAATTATGATCGACTACATGCAGCCGTATGTCACGTCGTGCCCCTCTTCACACGACATTTGCGTCGCATCTGTGTAAAAGTCAAACAATGATGTGCCGTTCACGTTGAAGTTTTTCTCAGTGGGGTTCTCAACTGCCGGGACCTTGCGGCTAATGGAGGCGTTGAAGCTCGGCGAGTTATTATTGCCGAAACTCCCGAGTGAAGTACGCCCTGAAGTCATTCGATCCCTTCGAGATTTAAGGCGAGTGCGATTTCCAGCTTCCTCGCCCATGCCACTGCAGCTTCCAGGCGTGCATAGCTAGTTCCCCGTGCAAATTACGTATGCGTAGGTCACCGCTAGCGCGAGCGTGCCTCGCCGTGCATGGCCATCGGATTGAGAGCGCACGGCCGAACATCACTGCGGGGAGTGGCAGCGCGCCGTTACGCAAGAGCGCGACCTCGCTGTCCGGAGCCCGTGGCCGCGCACTGGTATATGCGCGTCACGCTCTGTCACCCCGCGTTGCTTGACTGACTGGCCCCGCCTCTCTTAAATTGAGCGAGCTGCTCGGGAGCATCGAGTTTCATACAGGAAGGTCTGCGTGAAGCGCGCGCGCAATTTGACGTCACAGCTTCCGCGGCCAGCGCGTACACTCCTTTGTATTCCGGCACTTTGGGACGGTTATATCTGTGCCGCCTCAGCCGCGTAATTTTATCCTGTATGTGCTTTGCGAGCCGAGGCTTTTCATCCGCGACGCTGCCCTGTGCTTAGCCTTATACGTTCGTTTGGCGTGCACTTGTGTATGTTGTGTGCTTGTGTACGTTCTAGGGAGTCGTTCTATGCATTACCTTTGTCATCTGGAGTAGCGCGCTATGTATGACTTTATGACGTTATGCGAACATCTAGAGCGTCCATTTAACTATATGTCTGTGTCGTGGAATCTTTCCGTCGTCTTTATGTATCATCCACTGATACCGCCTCTGCACGGGAGTCTGTAAAAAGAAAAAGTCGCTGTCGTATACGAACGTATACATATAGACACTGCAGCGGGGTGAACTATAACAGATTGCATGTAAGTCTCTAGGCCCACTAATGTTGACACACAATTCAGTCCATTGGGCTTAATTAGGAAGCGATCGCGAGCTGCTGTTGAGTATGCATGCGATGAATCCGCCGTATCATCTTTTATGCGCAGTGTCATGTTCGTCGTCTAAGTGTGCAGTTTTATGCCGCAATGATTTCACGCCTTTAGGGTGGAGTGCAGTTTGCGCTGGCAACCTTGACGGCGCGCTGATTAGCGCCGCTGCCACCGTGGGAGTGGCTTCTGCATACATCCGTACGAAAATGGGAAACTGCGTTTTCCGCTGGCCGCGCTGCTGCAGGGGTAAAGCGAGGGCGCGCCCTGCTTTGAAAAAAAAAAAAAAAAAACACGTAGCTGTGAGAACGCGCCGACGGCGCAGGTCGAGATAAAAAGACCCGCGCCAGTTGTACGCTGCATTCGCGGAAAGTCGATGCAAATCGGAACGCATTCAAGGAAAAAGGAAACACTGCCGGCGTCTGTGACGCAATACTCAACGGCGGCCCATACTGCTCTGTTTTTGTTTTCGCGCGACGTTCCGCGATTCGTAGAGTATGTTATATAGTCGGTACGATATGCGGTGGTTATAGTTAGAGGGCGTACCTATATATACTAATCACAATAACGGAAATATTCATAGTAACGGTTGTTGGGAGCTTAACGTCACAAACCTTATCACAGAGGTATACTTTTAGAGCGCAAACACAGACGCACCGCAAAGAAAGAGACGACACACACTAGTGCTGCAAAAGTACCTCTACGATTATGAACCGACTAGGCCCATAACAAGTTCTATACTACGTTCTACGCGCTTACACCGCAGTCATATATAAATATAATTGATTGATTGATATGTGGGGTTTAACGTCCCAAAACCACGATATGTAAATATGAGAGACACTGTAGTGGAGGGCTCCGGAAATTTCGACCACCTGGTGTTCTTTAACGTGCACCCGAATCTGAGCACACGGGCATACAGCATTTCCGCCTCCATCGGAAATGCAGCCGCCGCAGCCGGGATTCGATCCCGCGCCCTGCGGGTCAGCAGCCGAGTACCTTAGCCACTATAAACCACCGTGGCAAGGCAGGGGTACGGAAATTTGAGCCGCTTGTTGTTTTTTAACGTGCTCTGACATTTAAGCACACGGGCCTCAAGCATTCTCTTCTCAAAAATTTGGCTTGAGGGAAAACAGTCGAGCTCCATATATTTTCAGACGCCATGGCGGTCATAACGGACACGAAAGTGAAACGATAAGTTAGTTTAGGCCGCTAAGGTATGATAGGAAAGTCGTAGAGCTGTAATTTCGCCATCATAGGTTTACTAATAGATGGGAAAATCGATGTTAAAAGTGACCAGCTGGAACGGCGCCGTCACGGATTTCAAGGTGTTTTCCCGTATTTTGACCGCACTGGCCCAACGAAATCTTCTGAAACTATAGGTACGTTAAGTATCTGGTTTCTCAGAAGACAATGCATTTCACTTTTACGTATTAAATACCACGTGGGTCTTCGTAGACACTCTCAAAAACCACGACGTCAGAGTCACTGGTGCGCCAAGTTCAAGGTGGTGTCGCCACCCGCAATTTCTTTTTTTTTTTCTTGTTATTTCGCTTACCAAGCGTCTTTCTGCGCCGAGTGTGGTGGTTGCGGCATCGTGAAAGAGTACTCTACTAATACGCCGAAAATCGTTTTACGCTTTAGTGTCCATTGAACAAACGATGGAAGGCCAGTGACGGAACGGCCCTTTATATACAACCATGCAGTGTTGTGAATTTGATTTAAAAGAATATTTACATATTCGACTACAGAAGGCGGCAGTCGAAAGCTTAAGAACGTATACACACTGCAATGCTCACAAAGTGAAACGTGGGCGATTCCACTCTGAAGCATTATTTGGCTTAGACTTTCGCGTACATTTTGTACACTTAATAGCTTCTGTAAAACGTATGCATAATTATAAGCAGGATAAGTAACGATTACACACTTTTGGTGTAATTACTCGTAACAGGCGTACTTCGCTGCTCTGGTTTCAATTTCAGCGTTCCATATATTTGGGCTGCTACATTGAGTGTTTGATGCGCTCAGCTGATACTCGGCTTGTCTATATAAAGTATATTATAGACTTTAGTGTGATTAGTAAGATCAATGAAACTAATGCTAATAGTAATTTGCTAGATGCTGATGAATGTGCACAAGATTGATTTTTGCGCTCTATAGGTATAAGACTCAAAGGCGAAACAAAAGCAGCCATTTCTTATTTGATCCGTATTCTGTATAAAAGCCCTCAACTGCGCCAACATGTTCTGTTTACCTTTTTTCGTTTGCTTGTGTGAATGCCATGCACGAAATTGCTTAGGACGAGTGATTTGGGCTCTGCTATAGATATAATTTTATGAATTCTTACTATATATATTATATATATATATATATATATATATATATATATATATATATATATATATTACACAGCATCAAACCTCATATTGTATTGAACGACATTAGACTGCTCCTTTTCGGTCTTACGGTTCAGACGCTTTGTTTTCACCGCGTAGTTGCATTTTCCGCATTTGCTTTTTTGCCAGTGAACACACGACGTACGCCTCAGCGCATTAATGGGTCATTTCCTTCTTTCCCCCTTTCTCCCTCTCTCGCATCTTTTTCTTTCCCCCAGCGTAGGGTAGCCAACCGGAACGGCGCCTTGGTTACCCTTCCTGGCAACCGCTGCATCTTTCTCTTTTGTTTTTTCTTCCTTTCTTCCTGCTTTCCTTACTCGAGTCAGTCGTGGAGTGAACAACCAGGCTTTCTATATTGGTATAGCGTACCTCGCCGCCAATATATTGCGATGGACGACGGACATCTCGAAGGTCCTCAAGGGCGGCCAAGCTTGGCAAGGCTCCGTCTCTCGTCTCAGACGCATGGCTGACGCCGTTGCGTCAAGCCACGGTATTTCGCTGCACTGCTGGAACGGCGCCGAAGTCTATCTTCCCCGCATATCCTCCCTGCAACTTCACGCCCCGTCATCTCCGTTTCGATGGACGCCACCGCGCGCAGTGGCACTTTGTGAAATCCTGGCGTTCCGCTCCGTGAGGTTTGGCACTGTCCTTGGTCAGGTATACACGTCCCCCGCAAAAAAAAAAAAAGCGTCGGCCATACCCACACCCAAATCTTGGTTATCAGGAAGCCTGTTCATCGATTTGGCGACAACGATAGCCCGATAGAGTCGCGTTAGAATCCCTTTCAGTTATCAGTGTTTGGCAGAGTTTCAGTATGTCCGCGCGGGAACCCATAGCGTGGGTTCTTCGAAGGGAAACAGAGGTGGGAAGCATTTGAACGTGCGCGCTCGAAGAGCGTCGGAAGTTTTTTTCCGTATTGTCTTGTACTACCATCTATACCATCACGTCAGTGGATGATCATCAGCGCAAACGTGTGCTTGCGAAGCAGCGATTCCATAATGAGCATTTTTTTCGGCGTATACATACGGAGCGGCGTCACCCGGCGTCATCATGTACATTTGACGTTGCGTTATACGGTCCTATAGACAACGCTGTTCGAAAGCATTCCTCGTCTTTACAGTCTGTTACGGCCGTAAAGAACTCTCTCGGGCGTCAAAAAAGAAAAGAGAAAAGCGTTGTAAGAGGAAGTGTTAAAGGCCCACGTATTACAATACGCTTAGATGTGTTTAATCAGCAGCACAATCATCCAAAAACCGAGCGTGCAGCTGCGTAGCTCCGCGTGTTGCTTATACGAACGCTTAGTGGACTCTTCGCCGATTTGTGATAAAAAATCGCAGCATATAATTGGAGGGAATGACGATGACTAGGGCGAAGCGTCCATCAGTCCATTCACACTTTCGTCCGTCCGTTCGTTTGTCCGTCCCTGCGTTCGTCCGTGCGCTCGTCCGCCCGTGCGTTCGTTCGTCTGTCCGTGCATCCATCCGTGCGTTCGCTTATGCGTCCGTCCGTGCGTCCATTCGTCGTCTGTGCGTCCTTCCATCTAGTGAACCCCCAAGTACCGTCAATTCGCATCTTTTTTTTTTCGTATATATTCATCATACAGAAGTACCACCATCCAGCGGACATTCCAAATGCCAAACAAGAGGTGGCTACCTACTACTACAACAACAACTACTACTACTACTAGTATCACTACTACTACTACTACTACTACTACTACTACTACTACTACTACTACTACTACTACTACTACTACTACTACTACTACTACTACTACTACTACTGCTGCTGCTACTACTACTACTACATACATTGCGGACGCAGTCGGCACTGCGTCCGCAAATTTACGACGCAGTGGGCACTGTGCAACTGTATACTTGCATTATAGGCATTCCATGACAGCTTGAAACTGCCAATGTCACTCGCATAGACGTTAGCTTCTTTGGGGCTTGGATTAGGCATGCATCTACAACAGAAACCATGCATGGGCTAGCCATTGGGAAGGCTATGCGCGTGTACTCTGGAAGGCGACGCTCAAGCATCCTCTAAGGTCTTGACTAATGCCTCGGTGTACGCTTTTTATTGCATCATGACAGCTGACTCTATATACAAAGCACTCAAGCAAACGAATTCTGCGTTTCTCTAAAACTCTATCGCTGCACCTTTTGCAAACTCCGATACGTCCACATTTGACCCGACTATAGAGTGCAGCCGTCTTATATGCCGAAAGGCACTGATAAGGTGCTTTTGTGGTCGCTTGTTGGCGCCGCCGGATGCGAGGGCTGGACGTGCGTGTTGATCGTGGAAGTATTTCGGACAATTACGATAGTCCTTCGCATTGATGGCTGCCTCGAAAGAAGAGAAGGCGCCGTGGGGAAAGAAAGCTAAAAAAATGATAACTGATCTTTGAAACAATGAAAAAACCGCTGCTAGCGATAACGCTTCAATTGTGGCAGTGCAAAATGGCATCGTATATCATTCTAGAACATGTAGCAGAGCGTGTGAAATATAAGAATGCATAGTTTCGGATCCTAGGATGAATGTTTATTTAAATGGGGAACTTACCCTTGACGTTTCCCTCTCTAAATATTATTTCCCAAGTTTCGTTTGCTTTGTCCTCACTTCTTAGTTGTGTCCGTGTTGTATGTTTCGGTTCGCGTGCAACGCTGAGCATGTCAGGATATAAGATTGGTGTGCACGACAGGCGTCTGAAAAAAAACTCTGTCCGAGTTTTTAGCTCGGATATTGTACTTTGCGTACCGTTGGTATCTTAGCTTCTCGCAACAGCTCATCTCGGCAGACGTACAACTGTACCGAGATCGAACTATGTTCAGCCGACCAGCAATTAAGTTCTACGTTTGCTGGTTATTTGCCTTAGTATACTCATTGAAATCTATATTTATCTAATATACGAAGTCCTCCTACCGTTTCTCCTTTCTTGCACCTACGGCAAGTGCACGCCACTATAACGATCACGTTACCTCCATTTGTTTCCTAAAGGACAAGTGTGTCTTTTACGCTTTTTTCCGAGTACGTCTTCAGTAATGTCTTGGCTCTCTCGTTTGATGATATGAGATAAAGAAATTTCGCAAACGTTTATTCCTGCTCGAAAGATATCTTCATGCGCTCGAGGCTCGCTATTGATATGTTTTTCAGCCATCTATTACGTTTTCTAGTGTTTATTTTTGTAACGTATACAATTGGACCTTATGCGGCGTCACGCTTCGTTCTCGGACTCCGCTAAACATTTCTCTAGCCATCATCATTAGCTACAGTGGCAGTTCTTCTAAGTCCGCTTCCAGAACCGCGAACGTTATTGACTGTGAACGCGCTGCCAACGGAAGACGAATTACCTAGGATTAAAAAATGAATCCGCCGTGACATATTTTCGCACCAGCGAGCCGTCGCCTCGTTCCGTTTCGTTCCGCATCCCCTATTCCTCTCCTTCGTCCGTGCGCCCTTCGTAAAGATTTAACTATCCCTGTTTTAACTATAGCTGAATATATAGCATCCCTGTGGTTTGACCCGGGCCACAGGCAAACAGCGCTAATACTGTTCGCTTTCGTGCGGCTCCGCGCCAAAGACATCTCGAGAGTGATTTACACTTGAACCTTTCCTTCCACCACGTGTTTGCGTATACCCACTTGGCCGAACACAAACAGCTGTCTCTGCTGGCGTCGCCGACATGTCTGAAGGTGATCACTGTGACGCCTGTGCGTAAGCGAGCTGTCATGTGGAGTGGCAGACGCGTGGACGCGTAACCCAGAATGCTTTTGCAACCGCGCTCGCCTCGGCTGGAGCACGGTGTGACCCTTCCTCTAAACAGACATTGCTGTCGCCGATGCTGCATGTACGCAGCTAGGACGGTGTGAACTTAGACGCCGGTTGCCATGCACGCGACGTGAGGTGGGTTGGACGAGCTAGCTATAGCCGACGTCCGTCCACAAGGCTGCTTGCACGGCGTTATGGCTGGAGTTGTACAATATATATCAGTCAATACAGAGATCAGCCGTGTCGACGAAGAAATCCGATATACTCGTCAAGGGCGCCGTAAACTGTGGCATTCCATGTAACCTGTCAATATCTGATCAATGTCATACGATAATGTTGTATCTGATAGACTTGTCCAACGTGAGTGGTCTTGGAGATTCGGTTAGCTCGCTGAACATTCCGCGATGAGATTCCGAGTTTCCCTTCAATTCGTGCACCACCCCGTTGCTCCTTCTGTCCGTAAACTTTGCACTATATGCTTAGCCGGTTCCTGTCGCCTGTGATATAGCGTATAGTATGTAGCAGG